>JAOYSI010036114.1:0-65186 GCA_025775065.1 Hiodon alosoides
ATCACTACTATTACTGCAGTGATGAGTTTCTGAGATGTGCCACAGGTCCGCAGTCCTCCACCCATTGACACTATCCATGCAGAGACCACTGCAGGTGGTGAGAATGACTCACAAAGAGCTTTGTTTACTCTGGCAGGTGCGTGACCACCGCAACCCCCAGTGCTGATGCAGGCTTGTCTTGCTATTTCTGAAGTCAGACGGCGGCCACACGGTACACTTGGGTGCTAGGTCACGGGTGTTGGCATGGTTTGCAAGAGCAATGAAAACACAGGATCCTCCTCTTCCCCTAAGTTACTGCTGTTCCGGGAATGTGGGTCACTCTCTCATTCCAATCAGGGCTTCACCTACAGCTGGAAAATCAAGAGCAAATGTTCATAAGATAAAACAAAGCGTTTATGAAAATGCAACAAGCCCAATTGTTTCCCTGGGTGTGAGTCTGTCTGATGCTGTGTTTAATTACCGTCATTTTAGTTCAAAATTGACTTGAATCACACGTGAATGTGAATTGCTTCTAAGCGCCAAAACCCAAAGCAAACTCTCCAGCAGTGTTCTTTGAGTAAAATGAATTAATTGATTCTAGCACAAATGTATCCTAGAAAGCAGACGGAAACGGAACAATGGGAAATAATTACCATGTTGGAGGCAATGTGTGTTTTAAAGGTCAATCACAAGAGCGTTGTCCAAGGGCCTTTGATTGCAAAGGTCCGCTGCACTTCCGTCTGCTAGGCAGACCCTCTTTGTCCGCCGATAAGAGTTACCTCTGTGCCAGTCTTCTGTTCCACGTGTGTTAAAAGCCTCCCTCATCTTGTTTCTGTGGTTTCTTTTAATTTATTCATTGTTTTACAGCAGAAAGATCACAGGACAGACCCTCGTCTTAACTCAAAATCAAACTCTAAAATGCTAAGGTGACAAGCAATTAACGCCATTTGTTCCCGAATAATAACCAACTGGGGCTGGATATGTAATAGCCCTGCATTTAAAATGATGTGTCACTCTGTTGTCAGACAAAAGGAATGGCTTCTGCCCCCCCCAGCGTCTGGTGGAACCAGACGGCAAATCCCCATCTCTCGCAGATCGCGACGGTGCTGCAGGTGCACCGTGGCATCACCTGTAATCTCCAACGGGCACAGTGCGAAACGGCACAGGGTGCTTGTAAAAATGTAATTGCTTTTCCAGAATGGCCAGAGGAGACTCACGTCCATTTACAGGGAGGGAATAGATGGGCAGCTTAGTTCTGGCACTTTTCTCTCTGGGTTACCAATGCTCCACATTGATTCAGTGAGGCACTTTTAACATGGAGTCATCTCTCTATAGAAAGGAGAACTGTTGCCGGCACATTGAAACCAAACTAGGGCAGTGGGTGCCAGGACTCGAATCTCGATTTCAGCTCATTGGATGCTTAAATGAGCTAACCCCTCACTTCCTTAGCCATGACTTCCGCTGGAAACTTTATAGTTGAAAGAGAGCATCTCTACTGCCATGCACCTGGCATCTCATCTCTGTTAATCTAACGATAATGACCGTCGCTCAAACAACCATTAAGAGCCAAGCTAGCCTTCAACATTGATTTCATGAGATACAACCCCATGGTCAAGTCACAGCTTACAGGTTCCCTTAACGTGTGCCTGACGACTTGGTCATATGCTTGGCTTCCCTTTGCATGTGCAGAGGCAAACAGATTGAATCTATTATTAATGCCACACAGCCCTGTGGTCCATATGGAAGAACCTGATCAAGAAAACATGCCTTTCATAAATTCACTACATTTCAGAGGAGGTAGGACGCCATAACTCAAATGTTGCTTAAATATTTTTTTACAAATTCCTAAAACATGCATTAAACGCTAATTAATTAATTAGTTAGTTAATTAATGAGTTAATTAAATGTATAGCTCCACATGGAGATACAAAATATTGAGTAGCTGATGAAAATGTAGGCGATATTAAGTAGAATCTTAAAAAATGTAATGTAAAGATCTATGCTGCAGGGAGTTTTCTCTCTGGTCCAAATGATTTGACTCTCCTTCCAATATGGGTTGGGGTGATATGTGAGCATGTCTTAACCTGGCCTGGCACACTTGTATAAACACAGTCAGAAATTCATGACCAGTTCATGCGCAGTACACTATTACAATATTTCCATATTTTACTGTGGCAAACAAAATACTATAGTCTTAATATTAATTATTTAACGTCATTACATTATTCTGTTTTCCAACTGTAGGTAAATATATTATTTAGTGGTCTTGCAGACACTGAGATCCAGAGCAACTTATTTTTGTTACCCATTTGTAGATATTTACTGCAGTAGATTTACTGCAGGTTAAGTACCTTACTTGAGATTACTGCAGGATTGCCTCCCCTAGGGCATGAACCAACGACCTACTGCACGTAAGACCACAGTACTTTAACTGCTACTTATGATGCAGCAAAAAACAATGTTTCGGGGTCACACTCCACTCATGGCAGTCACAGATGGCGTGATGAAAGGGATTTCCATCGATTAGTCCACATGCTGATGGTCCACATGCAGTCGTGGTTTGTTTTGAGTCAAGACCACCGGCCATCTGGCTCCCAGCTTGAGATCTGAGAGCCAGTTTCTGCTTGCAGCTGGGACAAGACTCCAGAGTTCTGAGCCGTCTTTGTTCTTTTGACTCTTTCTTGAATATTATGCTGACAAATCTTATATATATATATATATAGGTCTGATATAAGCCTAGCCAGTTTTGTAATATGGAGGCTTAGGGTTAGCACACAGAACGCGTATTGACGATGTTGGTGTTGCACATAAGGGGATGATGACTCAGATGACTGAAAAGCACTCCCGTGATTTAAATGATAGTCCAAGTTTATTTCCCTTTCACAAGAATATGACCAATGAAAACATTGCTACATTTTTGGGTTTTTTTTAATTTTTATGCTAACTTCAACGATTGAGCTTTTATCCTTTGGTAATTATCAAGCACAATGGAATCCTTGTTGTATAAATGTTGGAGGTTTCCTTAATTCTATTTACTCATTGAAAAAAAAAAAGGTTCATTGTGAGTTTCGCTGAAGAATGGAGGCCTGAGACAGAAAAGATTAAGGGGTTTGTATCTGGCATTAATTGGCTGAATAGTCCTTCATTAGACATAATCAAGTGAGCCTAGAAGACCTGTAAGGTAATAATACAGAGTGGGTTTTTTAATTGGTTTAATAATCTTTTAACTACCCACTGATAAATTGATTAAAAAGTTATTTTAGTAAGAAGGAAATTGGGAAAAATGAAGCAGAAAGGGAGTGAGAAGGCTCTAGAGAGAGCTGCTATATCCACAACTCCCCTCTGCGGTTGATCAGTCTGGTGGACCAATCACCATTGCTAGGGAATCTTGGAAATCAGCAAGAAACACCTTTCTTTGCTGTCCCAATTGTTCACAAATATACCTTTAAGCCAAATGTAGCAATCAGTTTTGCTCTTATCTTAATGCCCTATGATCCGTTAGTTACGGATGTTTTGTATAGACTGCATATGAAGGAAGAAGTTATTATTATTATTATTATTATTATTATTATTATTATTAGAAACTTTGAGCTAAAAAGTAGCTGAAAAGATAAATTGTCAAATTTAGTTAGAGGTTGCATTTAGTGTTCCAATCAGATCTGCATAGTATTTAACCTAGTCTTCCCCCCGCAAGCAGGGAGCTTTCATACACCATCAAAATAACCTCATCCTTGTATGACGCTATTTGAGTTTTCACAAGTTATAGGTTCGTTCCCGAGAAGAAAAAAAAAACCCTGATTTACAACTTTTACTCATAATGGAGAGATGATCTTATCTTTAATTTGCAGATATCTGCAATTTTGAATGGAATTTTCTTAATTACCTTATGACCACTTCTAACATCTTTTTAAAACAGTATTGGTCTTTTTTCCCTCCCAAATATGTAAATAACCCCATATTCCTTTTTATAATTGCAGATAACTGCATATTAGAGATAAGACTGATATCATCAGTCTTTTAAATAAAGATTTTAAATTATAATGGTTATTTTTCCTCAGGAATGAAACCATTATGAAACTCTAACTGCATCACAACACATGCGCTAGACTTCCACTCCCTCCTTAATTTTCTACCTGATGAATCCAGGATACAATATCTTCTTTTGCATGCAGTATATATGAAGATGTAACAGCCCTATGATTTTAATAAGAATGGGCGCAAAGTCTGGCAACGTGAAAATCAGCTCTTCTGTAATTAACACCATCTGCTTGATTTTTTTTTTTAACCTGAAGTAAAGTAAAATACTTCCTTTTTCCATGAAAAGCAGATTCCATTGAAATGCTTTTGAGTGTATTACCTCTGAAATGAATGCAAATTGACCTGTGAGATGTACGGCAAGTACAAAATTATAGGGGCACCCTCCCCTAGTAATCTTGTGATTTTTGAACTCTGACATTCCTGGCCAAAGTCATGGGATGGGTCGGCATAAATTCCTGCCATTGTAAATTATTCAGATGGTACAATTGGTCATATAATCCCATAATGGTATTGTTTGCGTTGTTAAACCACTGCATCTCCAGTAAACATAGAGCACATCTTGTTGCTGCCCTTGTAAATTGACTCTGCGTATTGTCATCAATCCCAGGAATTTAAAAATGTTGCGCACCATAACTCAACACGTTTTTTAAAAAACACTTACACTTTACGACCCAGTGTGTAAACCAGTACAGAATCTCTTTATGTTGTGTTTTACTGACTGAAGGAAGAGCCAGGAATACAGGGGGGACGGGGGTTTCCACTGCAATCAGCACACAATTCATTAATCCTGCAGAAATCCCTCATTTTATTCTTCTCGCTCTCAAGGATGGCTGCTGTCAGCCAGAGAGAGAGAGAGAGAGAGAGAGAGAGACGATGGTTTTATGGTGTGTTGGCCCCAGAGGACACTCAAGAACTCAAGCGGATATTGGTTTAAAACTCCATGACTGAGACTAAAACAGATGGAAGCAACAAAGGGGAAGTGAAAAACCCACACATAGGCTTGTGAGACGCCCGGCTTTATTCAATGTCTGGGCTCGTTAACCCTGCCCGACGTCGGACTCCACTGGGTAACAGAGTTGCGGCGCTTGACCGCCCATATTGTCAATGCATCATTTCATAATCAGGACAGGAAAACTGCCAATGGGGGCAGTCAACAACTAATTTCTTGGGCAACTCCACGACAGACAATATGGAGTCCGCGCCCTTACTTCTGCACCCTTACTGCCAATGCTAAACGCGGTTAGTCATGTTGTCTGCCAGAAACAAACAGAGATTTGTGCCGTTCTGTGAGGGCGCTTGCCTAGCGGTAGTGTCATTATTGACTTTAATACGAGAGGCATATCTTCGAGTACTGGAGGGGAATTTGTTTCCTTCTGCCTAGTAAGTTTGAATGTAGCTTTTCGAGTGTTTTTCAGCGTTCTGAGGAATGCCATTGACTGATTGACCTTAAGTCTTGCCACTATGCTTTTCTAAGAAGCCCAAATCTCTGATTTGAAGATCCACTCCTCTGCCCATTAGCCTCTGAATTGATGTGCGGACCTATTCATCATCTCCATGGAGGATCAGAGAGACGTGGAGGGGAGCCTTTCAGGACCCTAAAGGGTGACATTTTCCCGCTTGCAAAGGGAAGTCGTGCCCTGAATGGCCCCCTGCCTAGCTAAACCCACGGTGAGCGTTGTTTACCTGGCGGATCACTGAGCAGCGAGTGATTCTCTTATTGACAATGCTCTCTTTGAAACATGTTAGCCTTAGGCGGTCGTATTGGGATTTTAGAAGTGGTGCAACTACCTAAGAGTGGGCTTTAGCTTCAGAGTAGTTTGTGGCATCTGGCCTGTCGGATTCCATGGGTAGACTATTCCCTTGTCTTTTTCCTGAGATATTGCTTTAAACCTGAAACCTCTGGTTTGTGAGGTAATCTGAAGACAAAGAGAAAAAGTAGACAGCTTAGGGGGACTATGGTATATCAGGAATATTGGCAAAGCTACATGTTTTGTTAGGTTCAAGTTGAAAGGCTTCTTACTTATATAGATTGTAATTGCGTTTGTTTGATGTTAGAACATTTTTTGATATTAAGCATTTGAAAAACTTTGACTTGTACACACAAAAACAGACATAGCTAGCCAACATAACTAAACTTAACTCTACCTTCTATCTACGCTCCGGACCCAATTTTGTCCGTTTCGGTAACTAGCTAGCCAGCCGCTCCCCAAAGTTACAGCGGGAACTGTGAGACGCGTGTGCAAGCCTAGGGTGCTATTGTTTTACAGTCAAAGATACTGAAATTTAGGGTACTCAATGAAGTCTAGTGGAGTAGCTGGCCACAATTATGGGTGATAGAGTCGGCTTACTTCTAGCTTGTAGTCGACTATTGAGGGAAGTGGCGTTTCTATGGAAGTTTGTTGATCATGACCAGGAGATATAGATAGGAGTGTGCACCTCGCCACATCACCACCATTTACTCCTAATATGAGAAAGAACTGATAAATAAATCTTGTCTGGCTTTGAATTTGGGAACCGCAAGAAGCTCTCTGCTCCCATCTACCCCAAAAGGGCAGAGTGCAGACCAAAACAAAGGGATTCACCAAACTAAACTTCACCAAACTTAAAACAATTAATAAAAAGGCAAATGTAGAAAACAAAACCTAGCTGGTATGTGTATATCCTTGACCTTGTGCTTTTCAAAGGAAACAAACTAATCAGTAGTTTAAAGGATTCAGGTGCAGAGAGGTATACAAGTCAATTGGCTAGGTTCAGCTCATTGGCTCTGTGTTTCTGTGACTGTTCCAGACATCTACCATAGAATTGCAGGATTACAGTTACAAAAAGTTGCATATGTGGTAGACAATATTAAAAACCCAGAAAGCCACGTAGTTTTGAATGGGTTTTGTTTGCACAGATTCAAATTTACATATTAATATGTATTATCCCTAACAGCTGCTTCTCATCAGGCAACTACAATAACTTTTAAACTTTAGCTCTTATAATGCAATCGAGAAAAGACGGGTTTTTCTGAGTGCTCCGGGGGGTGCTCATTTGAATACCGTCATCTGAAGTTAATGAACAAGATGCACCAACTGCAAGGTTCCACTAAGGTGCTTAAGAAAGCCAATGAGGACATATTTCACCAGAAATCATCTTCCAAAAATGTTTTTCTGACTTCCTTACGATTCAAAGGTCTTTGGATCCGAATGCAAAGAACTTCTGTAATTTAGTTTAAAAACTTGTTAACTTTGTGATCGATTGGCCTTTCGTTTACCAGTGCGTCACAACACTGTATTTCGCATTCCATATACATTTTTCTTGGAGTAAATATAGATTTTACCAGATTGTCCTTGGTCAGATAATTCTACATTAAGTATTTGTGCTGCAGAAAAGCTTACAGTTGCCATTCCTGGACAGAATCTGAACATACAACCAACTGGTCACATGTCCGGTCCAATCATCAGTGACCGAGATGCACAGAAAGGACTGCTGGGTTTAACACTGCAAGGGCGGGGGGTTAGAGGCTCACCCCTGCTGGAGCCTGCGGGCTCCCTTGCTACCCTACTCCACATAACAATAAGTGCAGGGCACTGGAGGGAGAAGAGAGAGGAGAGGAGAGAGGAGAGAGGAGAGAAGAGAGGAGGGAGGAGAGAGGCGAGGAGAGAGAGGAGAGAAGAGAGGAGAGGGGAGAGGGGAGAGGAGAGAGGAGAGGAGAGGGGAGAGGGGAGAGGAGAGAAGAGAGGGGAGAGGGGAGAGGAGAGAGGAGAGAGAAGAAAGAGGAGAGAAGAGAGGGGAGAGAAGAGAGAGGAGAGAAGAGAGAGGAGAGAAGAGAGGAGAGGGGAGAGAAGAGAGAGGAGAGAAGAGAGAGGAGAGAAGAGAGAGGGGAGAGAGGAGAGAAGAGAGAGGAGAGAGTGCACTGGCAGAAGCTGCAACTAGCTGGGGATTTAATGTGTGACCTGGGTACATACGGTGTCATACGGTTCTGGGTGGGGAATCGGTAAGTGGAATCGGCGCAGGAACAAATACCTATGAGCAGCCTGTCGTGTATGCAAGTGCTAGAGTCTGTGTGGATAGACCAGAAAGCCTGCTGTTGGGGAAGGTGGTGAGGATTGGAGAGGGCTTCAGAAAGGAGATTAAACAGCAGACAGAGAAATGTTTCTTGTTCAGGTCCCTCTAAGAGTCATTGACAACCCCCGTCTCAACACAGTCAGCCCCTGCCAGTCCCAAGGGATGCTAGTCAGAATAATCAAGAAGATGTTCTCATTTTGTTCTATGGACATTTTTTTTCTTGCGCTCCTGGATCAAGGTAATTTTTTAAATAGTCACTGGAATCGGAAAATGAGGGACTCACAGCTGTCAGACAGATTTAGGAAGAGTGACCCAGCGCATGTATCACAGCCTCGATTGGGTGGAATTCATTTTATTTCTTTTTTTTTTTTTTTAAGCCCTTGTTCTACCTTTTCTCCAACCTTTTTCCTGGGACAGCAGAATACTTTATTCTCAAGATGGCCTGTCAGAATGTGATGAATTTCAGCAGAGAATTCCATTGAAGTAAGTTGTTGTGTATTTCTAGGGGCAGTTTTTAGCCTGTTTTTTAAAAAAAAAACCTTTTTTGAAGTTCCTCGCTGAACTGGAACTGCTCTCTGGTGTGACTGTCACAAAGTTGTATTTCCAGAAGACAAACGGCTCCCTGTCTCTCTAGGGTTCCCAACAAGGAGGTATGAAATCGCTACGGAGAGAATGCCAGAAAATGCAACAGAATGTCTGCACTTGCCAGATTCCCTTTTTCTAAAAGAGTGACTTCCACACTTTCCATTAGCTTTTCTCCTGTGTGTGTAAAAGTGAACTACTATGTACAAGGAATTGCACTGCAGGGTTTGGACCCAGCCCACATGCCCAATACCTGGCTGTTTCATTCATTTAATATCTCAAACTATTCATTGTTAACATCTCCTGTCATTCAGATGTATTATCCTCCACTGACACAATAACTTGACATAGATAAAAATATATATATATATATATATATTGCTCAATCCTGCCTGATAACACAACAGTTACCACACAGAATTTAATAACCATTCCACGTAACTGAGTGTTTTCAATCTCCTTTCCCCCTTTAGTTTATACACTCACATTAATAAATCTAACATTAATTGTGATTATACTTATGTGCCCACATTAGACGGCACACATGATAGTTCCTTATCGTTTCTCAGAGGCTACGGAGACAGTCTTCTCCAGTTTCGAGAAACCGCTCTTTGATCACACATCCCAACCATTGTGGGATTAGCGTTTTTTTTTATTTAAACTCGTTCACTTTATGATCTGATCCTGGATCTTCCATTACGGAGGAAGATACAGCGACAGTCAGATCCTGCTCTCTGTTCATCTCCAATGTTTAAATTAAAGGATTTTGTGCATAGTCAGTGTACCGAGATCGTTCAAGTTCAGACACCACAAAGAATACAAGTGTGTGAGAGAGCGAGGGATGCAGACAGAGTACGAGACACTGCATATCTGAATAGCTGAAAAATTGTATTTTGTTGTCAAAATGTGCACTGTGGGTAACAGGCTGGTACAGAAATGGGCCTGGATGCTTTCAGGCAAGAGAAGACGGTTTATTTTTGTGGCACTTCGTTTTGCGATGGTCCTTCTCACCGCATGGAGCACTGTAAAAACGCTGATTTAACATCACTGCAACGCTTTTGCGTCGACACGTTGATGAGGGAGCGGCATGCAGGGAAATCGCAGGTCTGCCTTGGATGTTTGTTTTGGGGAATTCCCCTACGCGGCTAAGAGTAGCCTGTGATGCAAGGGTTTAACGATTGGTTGACTTCATCGCAGATCTAACGATAACTGCGTCAATGCACAGATGGGGACTTCTAAAACGAGTTGGCTTGTGTCGGTGTAAAACTGCACAAAATAGATTGGTTAAATCTATACCAGATATTTGAAGTTTTAAAGCGAGTTTACTGTGGATTTAGCATTCTACAGCGAACTATTCCTGTTCTGCTCTGCTCCCATGAGAGCCATGTGCACCTATTTTACCATGACACAGACAGAAGGGAGACAAGATTACAAAATCTGCAAGGCACCAATTAATCTAATGTCAATTTAAATTGTGGAACCATTTCAGCTTCTGTTAGATGGAACACCATTGGCCATACATGGAACCAAGTAACCCCAATGATAATGAAAAGTCAGCTTTGAATATGAAAAATAAAATAATTAAATGCTCAAATTTTCATATCGCTGGCAGTGCTTTTATTCCAAACCACTCAAAAATTTTTAAACCATAAGAGATCTTTTTTCTGGAACTGTTCCTGATGCCCTTTCTGCTAGCTAAGATTGAATGTGGTCAGACTGAACGCCCTCGCTAAGGCACAATAGGCTGTTAGTATTTCAGTGAGAATATTATTATCTTGCCAATTACCAGGCTGACTTAATGAGATTTTACTAGTCCAGTTATATTGATTTTTTTTGTTTTATTTTAATCCAGTAAACTGTTACTAATGAACGGCCAATCCAAGTCGACGTAGAGTATGATTCTTAGGTACTTGTCCTGGAAGGCTGCAGTGTGTGTAGGTATTCCAGCTTTCCGTAAAATAGCCATTATCCTAAAGGCTGGGGTAAATTGCCAGATTAGTCCAATTAAGACAATAATTAGTGAAACAAAGTCATTGAGTGCTCTGGGGAAACCTGTCTCACACCACAGCTCTCCAGGAGAAGGAGTGTAGATAGAAAAGCATAGAAACCCTGACAATGCACAGCTTTCCTGTATATAAATGTAATGTTAGTTATTTAATTTAAGTGTTTTTATAAAGGAGTTTGTGTTTGCCCTGGTCTCGTATCAGCACCACTGTACAGTGCAGTTCTCATAATAGGTAGGTCTATTTGCAAAGACACAGGTTGGTCAGGTTGGAGTTGCATAAAGTTATAGCACAAATTAAAACTATTGTACATCGCAAAAAAAAGCTAATACTGGGATCTGTTATAATGAAGCTAGTGATTACATTTGTGTTATTTTTTGGTAAACAAAGATAATGGATGATTAACCTGGATTCTGCATACGTTCTAATATTAAATCATTGTTTTTTGAGGAGCTTGTTTACCCAGCAAAACAAACAGGGAGTTTGTAATTATCCATGTTTGTGCCGCCGCCGTTATCTCTAGGTAAACGGGTCATGCCTCATCAGCACTGCTAAAATATGCTACACCGTGCACCGCCGAAGATTTCACATGTCATCGCTCAGCAAATGCCCCTTAACGTCATTCAGAGAGGAGCTCCTCTTTCAAGTCACCGCACCCAAGTCTCCTGGGGCTCACTTTGAAGCTGGACGCACCTCTCGCCGGGGAGGATGAATTAAACGAGGAGAGGAAACATGCCCTCGTCCGGCCCGCGGAACGCTATCGCAGAAACGCTTTGTGAGTCAAAGCGGCTGTAGAGGGGACTGTCGGCAGGGCACCGGGAACGGGGGCGCGTTTTGCCGGGTAGCACCACGGGGATGGCCCAGTGGAGAAAGCAAGTGACCCGTATCTCTTCATCCTCCATCTTTACTTCCTCTAAATCCGTTTCCTCTGCGGCGATCCGCAGTCAGAATTCGCATTCGGAGCTTGTCGGAACTTTGTGCGTTATCTGCGGGCGCTTTTTCGGAAGTGAAATCAGAGCCGCGTACGAAAGCATATTTGTGTACCATAACGTGTTGTCTCCCGTGGATAAAAGAGAAATAATTACGAGATGACTGGAATGGCTGCTTTAATCTTGGATAGAAAGGAATTCTGATTGTATCCGATTCAATACGTTAGTCTGATGTGAGATAAATAGCTTGGTGACCCACTTCTGGTGAGGCTCTCTGAGAAGCTATGCCAAGCTAATGCAAAGTTTCTGTTTTTTTTTCTGTTTTTCCAACAAGCACTAAAGCAACACAGGTTAAGTACCTTCTCAGAGGTATAAAAGCTGTGCCTTAAATATTTTGAGTACTTAGTCATCCTAAATTTGCAACAGATGGAAAGAAAGGTATTCTTCCCACAACAATGACATACAAGCTGTATTACCCCCTCCACAAACACCACCAAACGCCTCCAAACACATCCATTAAAATATGTTATCATTTTTAGCCCTGGTGTGCGACTCAGGCAAGTATTCCTGGCAGACCCGGAAGAAGAAAAGGCAAGCCAGCTATAGTTATATAGGGATTCGGGGATTTTGACTTTGCTCCGCCTGTGAACACTTGCACCTTGACACCTGCCTTTATATGGTCTGACGTCGGCCACCTCCCGGCTCTGGCCCTGCCTCCCCCCGTCTCACAGCAGCAGACTGCGCAGATGGGCGCAGGGAACTCTGCCAGCTACACGCACTGCAGGGGAAGATCCAAAGGAGGACGGAACTCGCGTATCCTTACAGCGGGGCTTGTGATAACTCCCCGGTCTACAGACAAGAAAACAAAACACAGGGGGATATACAACGATCCCCTCTTTCGCACCATCATTCTTTTACCAATGCTGTTACTCTCCTCCCCATACCGTTTCAAGCCTTCACTTCATCTATTATGCTATTATTTATTTAGCTGGCGACAGCCTTATAAAGATAAACTCTACATAACACGATTTCAAAGCTAATGTAAACAGGTAGTGGCTCTACAAGAGCAAATGCAGAAAAGATGACGACAAAGCTGAACAAATGATTGCAGAGCGGTACAAATGTCCAACCATTACCATATTAACTGAGAGCATTTGTTCATGAGTCGGTGTGGCACAACAAACCAGGATTCATTTCACCTGAGGAGTAATAAGTGTTCCTGTCACACCACCCTTTTGGAGACGATGGGTTTGAAGAATGGTGAGTGTGTGCCAGAGGACGTTGGAAAGAAGGGACTGTCAGACAGCTAGAAGCAGATGAGGAAAGCTGGCGAGGTGGGGAGTAATGTTTAATGAATGGTCGATTAATGAATGGTGCCTTCGACTGCAGTGTGCCAGGTCCAGGGTATTGAAACAGATGCTGGCAGCAGCCTATTACTAATGAAGGGAGTTGAAGGGGGAGGGGCTGTTTTTAAGCATCCATAGAGTATTTTCGGATTGTAAACGAGGCTGGAACAGCAGTAGGATAACTGGAGGGAATTCAGCCGGAACCTGGGTTTTGTGTTCAGGGAAGAGCGGGCAGATAGGGCTGTCGCTTAGGAAAATCCCATCAGAATGCTGTCATTAATAGGGTGCTATTCAGAAAAGGAGGTTGTTATTGTCGAGCGTGACGCCTCTTGCCAATCTTGGACTAAGAAAGTATTTGAGGGTATGGAGAGGCCCTGGAGTGATCCCAGGAGAAGCGGCAGGTCAAATTGTTACGGATTGCGCTTGAGGAGATGGTTAGTCGGCCAACAACGAGCGTGGCCACAGGCGTTGCGGTGAGTTTAGAGTGCGAACCAGAAGAACGACAAACGACAGCAAATAAGTCCAGGTTCACTGTACGCTAAGGAGGCTCTCTACTTCTCCTTCTGCTGCTTACGTATTGAGCGGCACGAAAGCGGCGACGTGCTGGAGTATCGATTAAAACACTCCCCCTCCCCGGCTGCGTTTTTGTCCCCAACAGCTGCCGAGCATCATTTGGAAGGAAGAGGGAAACGGCATCTGTCTGAAACGCTGATCTGTTTGATATGCACCTTGTCCTCATTTACGGATTTTCTGTGCAATCTGTTTCTGTGATGGCAGCGGAACCTCCTCTTTATCAAACTGAAAGACATGAAGATACTTTTCAGACGTTCAGTCCTGGAGTCCAGGGTGTAATCACCATCAGGATGAAAGGAAAAAAATCAGCTAAAAGGAAAACGCGTTGCAGGGAGTCAGGCGAATTTCAAAATACTGGAATTCTGACGTTCGTGTCGCTACTTATCCAGCTGCAAGTGGCTCTTTATTTGAATCCATTGGGGGAGTATGAGGTTTTTCCTCCTCCTATACTTTGGCCTAAAGAGAGTTTATTTATTGTATTTGGGGAGGGGGTAATTATATTTATTGCCTTGACATAAAACATGAGCCATGTTCTCCAGAAACTGGGCCAGGGTTTGAGAGCCTGCACAAGTAGGCCTGTCCCATTGGTCCCTGAAGTCTCAGGGAAAGCCGTTGCGATGACAGGAACCCACATAGCAGTGTCCCGGGCCAAAACCTCTGAGGTCCCTCCGCCAACCCAGCTACTGCTATTTATGCTACATAATTAGCAAAAATACTGCAGTGGTCAGCATATGGACTGCCCATAGTAGCGGTACGAACGGGCGTTTAATGTCCGACATCACGCCATCGTTGTTTGAGACCATGTGTAATTATGCTGGGAGATATTCTTATTGCTGAGAGACACAACAGAAGGGCCATTCTAAGACACGCTGATAAACGTCTATAAAAAGCACAGCACGGATGATTTGGCGCATGGTTTTTTTTTTTTTTTTTTGTTCTTTCAGCGGCACTTCCAGAAGAACTGTGATACTAATTGTTATGTATTAGAACCAGTGATGTTTAAAGAAATGCTCTCTAACAGAATTCTGGGAGGCAGCTCCTGGTACAGACCACCGGATAGCAGGGGTAACGGTTTCATGTGAAGAATCTGAAAACGTACTAAACCCTTTACTTCCCCTGTATAAATCGCATGTAATTCATGTCAAGTCATAAACGTTTGAACTTTTTTAATATCCAGATATTAACACCTGTGTTTTGTAACCCATCTTCGAATATTTATTCAGCCCAAACTTCCCCGCCTGAGCTTCCCCACTGACTGAACTGAGAATGGCCTTTGCTCGGACGCAAGCAGGGCTCTCCGATCCAGAAACTTCAGGTTAAAAATCTGAATAGTGTTACTGTATAGCTGTCAAATTCGAGTCGGCTCAGTGATGTGAAGGGAAGTCTTAAGAGTCTTATGAGAAGCAGGGGGAAATGTTCGACTGATGAGTTCGTTATCGGTACATCTTTATGTGACTTCAACTTGTAAGGACAACTATTTAAGAATAATAGGCAAATTAATCCTTATCCTTTACCAGACAGCATTCTTTGATCTATATAAATATATGTCATTCATTTAATCTTCTGAACATTTGTTTAGCAAATTAATTAATATGTTCGGTTCCAGCCACGGTGAGATTGGAACCCAAAGTTACTGCATTTCTAAAAGGCACTTCATAATTGATTATTTGCTGCATGACAGACACTGAAGTACAGCTGTTGTGACCTGAAAGGGGTGAGACTGGGGCTCTTAGTGGGCTCTGGGACTACCATCACTGCGTTCATACGTAGGGTGTCCATCAGGATGTCTGTCAGGGTTTCCGTCAGAATGCCGAATTTCAGTTCTTCACTCTGTTTCTCAAAAGTCTTTGAGAATTGACAACCTCTTCAACTCCAGATGTAAAAATGAACGCCAGGTGCCCAAGTTTTCAGATCAGTAATCACTATAATATATTGAGTTGTATTAAACAAAAATTAGTGTAAACTAACATTCGATAGTCTAAAGTTTAAAGTTTAAAGTGAGAAGAGAGGATATTAGGCTAGTTAAGCGGTGGATGCAACCTGACCTTTATCTCCACACACTTACAGCGTCTTTTATGGATAGCGTGCCGGGGATAAATCTCCAGGTTTTCTTTTTGTTTTGTGTTTTTTAGATTTGTTTGCATGCTTTAGTTTTTATTTATTTATTTTTGAGTGGTTTTGCTTTCGCTCTAGGGCCACCGTAGGGGCCACATCTCGTGAAGACGAAACACTATTGGATAAAAGAGCCACATGACTCTCCCCCCTTTGCTTTCAGTGCACATTCCACAGTGGCGGTACTACTTCAGGGCCGCTCACGGAATGGAAAAGAAGACCTGACGTATGCAGGCACATCGTGGTACTGCAAGTGCACTTCCAGTGTTGAAGGGGTACGGCCGAGAATTGGCAGAACTCGTGCATGTCATTAAAACTATCTAAAACTAAGTGCATAAAAAAAACACTCCCCATGCTTTACTACTAATGAAATAACAATTGAAATTTGACACATGATGAATTCACATTTAATTATTAAAAAAGAAAAAGTACTCTTTCTTTTTTTTTTTTTCCTGTCAGTGTCACCTTTTCTGCACAGTGTCTAAGATAAAACGGATTGCATAAATTATCGGTGAAAGGTGAAAATAAGATCTATTCAGCTATTTCAGTCAGATTTAAATACGTCTCAGTTATCAGCAAACAAATCTGAATCGGACAGCTAGTCGTGTAACAATATGAAGCTTATTTAGAAAGGCATTAAACTGTCTTTAAAAGAGAACAATGACCGCAAATAATTGTTATCATGTAGCTAGGTATCAGTAAATAGTGTTATTGTTATTTGCCACAGCAGACTGAAGGTGCCAACTGGACCTTTGTTTCCTCTGATTCCTCCTAAATAATTATTTGTGGGATCATTATTAGTTATTGATTTTGAACAAATTGCTTGCAGGCAAAACATATCTAGTTCTCATAAATAGTTTAGCTGGTCACAATCCAGAAGATTGTCATTTCGCCAGGACTAAGGAACTAAGCCTCAGAAAAACCATATGAGCCAAAGCCGGGGTCAAATTTCTAGTTGAACGAAGCGGTTTTGTGCGTTGACAATGCTAGAAATGTATCATTCTTTGATCTGCGGTTGTTTCCTGTTGTTTCACAAGATAATTCACTGATACGCTCTCAGTTTGTTTACCGACTCCTCAGAGAATTAAGCTTTAATTACCATAATAGCTATTTTATTATCAGCATAATCAGAAAGAACATCGAGGCAAGGGGATTTGGAACAAAAGCTCATGCCGTACGCCCATTTCTAATTAGAAAGGATGAACAATATCATGATTATCTTTATCAACTCTCGGAGTCAGTTGATAAAATAACAGGGGAACTTGAGCAAAGATGGTATAATTGTTTGAGAGGGGACAGTGTCATTGTGGCCCACAGAATGCCAGGCAAGCCACACTGTGGGTGTGTTTCCCCTCAGGCTCCCTGTCTGTCCAACGCTGGCAGTGGGCACGTCCTGTGTGCCACAGTCGTATATTTTTTTATTCCTTTATATTTTGAGAGAAGCTGAGCATATTTAAACCAAGCTCAGGACAAACGCAGGTATCTAAGAATGTAATCAGCACTCGAATCCATAGTAGCTTGATTAAACAAGTCAAAAAAGTGAATTGTCCCTTCTGTTGGTCTGAGTACAATAAAAGAACGTGGCTACGAAGAAATATCTGGAACAACATACTTTGTACTTTAAGGTCTTGTTTAATACGTGCTTTCTGCTTTAATGGAGTTCATTTTCCTGCATGTCTTATCTCGCTGGGTAACATCAAGTACATCAGATCTATTATTTGGCTTGTAAAAAGAGGCAGGGTAAGTGCACCCAGTGGATTTAATTCAATCCAGCGCCATCTTTTTGGACCCCTTTCAGTCGCAAAACATTTGGCGTGCATGTAATAAAATGTCCATTTAAGCTGGGGCTACTGTGGCACGAGGAAGTCTAACATTAAACAAACCTCCTCATTGCTCATAGTCTCGGCGTTACCGTATCAGAGCTACCAAGGATCGCTCGCCCGTCTTCCCACAATGCTTTGGTGTGCCGGTTACAGTCAGAGGAGGAAGACCCGGCAGTAGGTGCTCTGCTGGTCTGCAGATCCCCGCTCCTGT
This sequence comes from Hiodon alosoides, assembly GCA_025775065.1. NCBI lineage: Eukaryota > Metazoa > Chordata > Actinopteri > Hiodontiformes > Hiodontidae > Hiodon > Hiodon alosoides. Next base: position 17,647 of record JAOYSI010036114.1, read on the forward strand.
GCCGGGAGAAGCAAAGACAGTCAGACCGCAGGAGAAGGGGTGGAGCGGGGGAATGGAGAGGAGTAGGAGTGGTGTCACTCTGCGCTAGGGAGATGTCAGTCGCATTTAATGTCTTTCCTCTCTTTATCCGCTTCTCTTCACGCCTCATTGTCAGAATTGAAGCTGAGCGGGAGGGTTCCTCTCCTGACAAGTTGGCTTTGATAACGCTGTACTTCCACAGGGAGCACTGATTTAAGGGAGGCTTTGAGGCAGGAGTGGGCTGAGATCCAGGGGGTTGGAGCGATAATGATGGGGGTGGCGTGTTTCTTCGCTCCTTGACCACTGAAGGAACGTCTGTTCCCCCCTCCTTGCTCCAGCCAGAGGTTAGCACCCTCTGGGCCCCGCTATTAGTCTACAATGATTTATTTGGTGCCAGAGAACATTTTCCAAAGCCTTTTATCATTTGATCAATTTTCATTAAAAAATCTTGAAATGAAACGGTGAGAAATATGTAGGTGTTCTCAGAGTGGCTGGGAAAAAAAAAACTCCATAGACAAACTGTTACGAATTTCTTGAACAAGAACTGCAACACATACTGGCAGTGGATTTTATGTACCTGGATGGAGTCTTTTCATTCTCTCAAATGAAAAGACATATGTAGGAGAGAACTTTTATTCCTTTCATCCTTTGAAGTCCTTAGCAACCGTTAAAAATGCAAGCTAAAAGGCCATCATCAATGCCATGGTGAGATGCAAAAAAATAAAATAATAATAATAATAAAAAAGCAGTCTTTTCCAATCTCATCATCTCAACCCTTCTCCCTCTGTTCAGTTAATTCGGCTCACCGTTTTCTCTTTAATCTTTCAGGAATTCACATGCCTGTACACCTGAGGAGCCCTGTTAAAGCACCTCCTTCCTATTGGGAGAGAACGATTGGAAACCATTTAAAGGGGCAAGAGGTAAGCAGCGCATTTTTCAACGACGGTCGCCTTAACGCTCGCTGGGTGGGAAGTCCCTGGACCGTGCCTTTGATTTAGCGATTCCCCCCCCCCCCCCCGATCCTGTGGAGGAAAGGAGAGAGAGAAAGAAAACCTGTGCAATAAAAGAACTCCTAATTAAAATTTGAATTTTATTGGGAAGATATCATAGCATAGAGGCATGAGGGGGGACTGCTGGCCTCTTTGTTACTCTGGAGAGTTTTAAAATTAAAGGACAGATTTAGTCTTTCCTCCCTTTTTTTTCTGATTCAGAAAGATTAACATTTAGATGTGCGTTTAGGCTGCCGCCATGTCTCTGTCCCCGGGGATGGTTCACGATTGGATTCACTGTCGGAGGGTTGGCCCAGGTCTGGTGCTGGTGCTCCTCTGCTGTTTCCTGGAAGCGCTCGCTGCTCGGCCCAAAGGGCCCGGCCACGTCCACCTGAACTCCATCCGCATCGACGGGGACATCTCGCTGGGCGGGCTCTTCCCGGTCCACGCTCGGGGGAGCGGCGGCAAGGCCTGCGGGGAGCTGAAGAAGGAGAAGGGCGTCCACCGGCTGGAGGCCATGCTGTTCGCCCTGGACCGCATCAACAACGACGACAGCCTGCTGCCCAACATCACGCTGGGGGCCCGCATCCTGGACACGTGCTCGCGCGACACCCACGCCCTGGAGCAGTCGCTCACCTTCGTCCAGGCGCTCATCGAGAGGGACGGCACCGACATCAAGTGCCTGGGCGGGGGGCAGCCCATCATCACCAAGCCCGAGCGGGTGGTGGGGGTCATTGGGGCCTCTGCCAGCTCCGTCTCCATCATGGTGGCCAACATCCTGCGCCTATTTAAGGTATGTCTCGGCCCTTGCCTGCTATTCTATTGTCCCAGTTTTGGGTGAAATATGCATTTTAAACGGAAAAAACTAAATAAAAAAAAAGTTTTGCTGACATCTATCAGTTTAGTGTATATTGGTTTGTTTAATGCGCCCGTTGCTTTGAGCCAGAAATATGAATTTTATGCCAAGTCTATTAGTTTTCTGCATCTATTGTTTTGTGTTGTATGTGTTGGTTAGTTTGAACGCATCGAATCATTTTCTTAAGACATATATTGGTTTGGAGGCCTATATATTTATTTTCTGAACAGATATATTGGTTTACTGGCTTATCTATTGGTTTGCCGGAGCATCCATTGGCTTGCAGAACACGTATTGGTTTGGTGGTGCATGTATTGATTTGTGGATTACGGTCTGTCACATATAAGGCACCCAATCATTATTTAATGATTGCGTTGAAATATCTGTCCTGATGATTACATACCTTAATTCAAACGATCTTTCCATATTGTAATATAATGTGAAATGCAAAGTGCATATAAACATCGTTATAGTCAAACATGAGCAAAAATCATCATTGAAAATAAGCATAATTGTCCCAAAACCACTCAGGAAAGAGCACACACTTTGTTTTTCACAGATAGTTGTGGTGATTAAAATACACAGAAATGATTCCCACCCCTAAGCATGCCGGCTAAAAGAAAGATCCTTTATCACATTGCTGTTGTCTCGAGAATCACTTAAAGCATCAGGAACTTTCTAGAAGCTATCACCAGATCCCTGTTTTAATTGGGTATGTAAGGGGGGACAGTAGCAACGACAATCTGGTGTGGCATACCGGAAAAGGCCGTGGAACTCACAAAGAAAGTGCTTGGAGGACCAAACCAATATACACGCTTCCAAAGCAATTTATGTTCATATCTGATTCACATAATTGATGTGCCAGCTGACCACAGGTGATGCACAAAATGATTTTATGACTAATCAGCCCCCATACAGACTCATTCAGTTGTCGTTGTCATGAATTAAAACCATTCAAAACGCCCTTGAGTTATTTTCAGTATATTAATTATAAACTGTTATAGGTGCAGTGGAGCTCAAGATCAACTCCATGTTACAATTATTAAATCAGCCTCATTCTAAATGAGTTACCCGTAAATTTAGAACTGCAATTAATAATTATGTTCACTTATGTATTGAGTAAAATTTGGTGAAGTCATAAACTACAGTTATAAACAGTAAATACTTTTGTCAGGGAAAAAAAAACAAAAACGTTCAGTTTCAGTGTTAAGAGAGCGTGTAGCTTCACAACAGACTCACAACAAAGTCTTGGTTCAGTCAGTCAACAAAAGGTGATTGGAACACATTATATACCTGCCCGTGTGATACACAGGCTGAGGTACGGAATGTTACAGATTTCCAGGGAGGTCGCCAACAGCTCTTTCGTCTGGTTAATTACTTTTACATCTAAGCCCGAGCGCGAACTGCGGCACATGGCCTAGAAGTCCCAGCCTCTGAAGAGCTTTTATCTCTTCTTGTGCACAGCCTTTATTTAGGCCGTGCGAAAGAGGACAAGGAATTTCTGCTCTTTGGTTTCAAAGGATGTGTGATTAATGGCCTGCTAAGCATTCTCTGTGACTGGGTCTCTTGATTTCGAAAGCAGAGGCTAGGGGGCAGTGGCTGATGATGTCACTTCTTTTTGCTGAGAGATGGAGATGTAGTTTATTTAGACTGTGTTAGTTCATGCTCCCTACATTCAGGATGTACTTGATTGTACTGTGAACGGTAAAAAAAATCCAATAAGGTTGGTCTGAAAATGGGAAATCTTGAAGTATAATGTAATCATTGTTGCACATTGTTACATAACTTAACAATAAAATGTCGCTCTGTATTTGTAATTTAGCTGGGAAAAAAAAATAAAAAAACACCAATATAAAATAATAATCTTTGGATGTCAAATAGACTGATCAATAGCATACAGCAAAATGAAACATTCCAAATGATGCATTCCAAATGGTGATGTTAGTAAAGTTGCTTTTCAACACTGCTTTTCAATACATAAGCTGTGTCCAATTGGCAGACTATCAATCAAATGACATTCAATTTGTTGATGGTTATGCTTTGTTTCAATTTGGTAAGTTATTTCAAGGATTTGTGGAATAGTTATGTAAAAGAAGAAGTATCTGGATAAACCAACCATGTTGCCTGTAAAGACCAAATGAAAGATATTTAGAGCTAACAGCTCAGTTTAATTTATGAAGCAGTTGTTAACCTTGTCAGTAGAACTGAAAATGAATTTTGAGCTAACATTAGATACTGTCAGCCAACCTAATGCTAATTGGTGCACTTTAAATTAAGATAACTAAACAGGATATGATTAAAGATGAGCAATTTTTGGTGGCAGTATTTTTTGATGCAATGTTTTCATTAGTTGGGACTATGCTGCATCGAGAAGACAACCCCACTTCGACTTATTGCACTGTGATTAAACCATACCCCTGTTATGCTAATTAACCCACAAGCCCTTCTCTCCTAATGTTACTTAGTGGTATTTTTGCGGCACAGTTGATAATGTTGCACAGTGTAGCAAGCATATTAATTCCACATTGCAGTAGCTGGTGGCTTCAAAACCACAGAGATCTGAAACTGTTGTCACAGCAGTGGGGCGACTTTTTCATGAATATGTAATCTTTTTTTTTCTTCTTTTTTTTTTTACCAGCGGAATGTGCTGCCTTTGTAGCTGTTTTTATAGCAGGGTTCAGGTGTGCGAGGAAGGGCGAGATCAAAGAGAGAGACGTCCACCGAGGAGATGTTGCCCCAGCATTCGCTTAGGGAGAGCGGCTGGCCCGGGGACCTACAGTATGTGAGGGACCTACAGTAAGAAGTGCCATCCAGGCACAGACCTGGGTTTGAGGACAGGTGATCCGGGATCCTGCTGCGGGGCTCAGCGAATCAATGGCCGTCTTTGAAGCTGTAGCATTTCTGCACGCTTAACAGCAGGCTGTTAGACGTCCAGCTTCATTATCAGCATTCTGATCTCTCCTTCAAGGCGTGCTCTCACAGATACTCCATTCGGCTCTAATGATCTCTGGTCTCTCAAGCCGGCGATCATCTCTCTCTCTTTTTATATTATACACCCGACTACCCTCTCCCCATCTCCTTTCAATTAGCTCATGTTCTGGGGAGAGGATTTTTTCCGAAATGTTGTCATTCAGACCTCTGTTGCTTTTCCTCGCGGTGACTTGTGCCAATGTCTGCATGGAATCGTGCTTGAACAGCAAACACTTGCGTGAAGTAGAGGTCAAACTTTCCGTGGGAGGTTTGCATGTTCAAATCTCAGCTGCCAAACAGCCGTGTTACATTGGAGAATCACCTTTATCTGGGTTACCCCGGTTAAAATCTGAGCTAGAATCAGTTAAATAGAGGGCTAAATATTTGCTTAGGATAGAAAAAAATGCCGGCCTAGCTCCTAATAACTCTCTGCAGTAGATACAGTATAGATTAAACAGTAAAAACTGTCGCCTCCTGTATTTGAGAAGCTGAATTATATCTGTGGAAGGCAGGGGAAATTTGCCGGTCAGCAAGATGTATTGGGGCCACAGACAGACCAGGTGAGGGCTAGTCAGGGTTTTTAACAGTAGCTCACCAGACCCAAGCCTGGCCCCTGGCACCCAGTCAAAATACAATGGGATAATCTAACAAGCAATTACAGAGAAGAGACAGTATCCAGGTCAGTGCATACCCCCCCCCCCCCACCACCACCACTACTACCCACCTCTGGGAAGTCAGTCCCGGTGTGCAGTCAATAGGTGTTTTAAAGAAAAACTGTCTCCTCAGCACTCTGTAACGCACAGGTATTCATCCAGAAAGGCTCAATGAATATTTTACACAGAGATTACATAAAGCCGGCTAAAGGGTTAGTCACAGGGGATGTTGGGTGGGGAGGTGTCGTCAGACTGGAGAACTCGCGGAGTAACGCCATCTAATGCCGTCCACGGAGCCCTGTGGAGTGCCTCCTCAGTGCACACTTCTGACGCCCGGAGCAAAACACGTCGGCCAGAGCAAAGGCTAATACCCGGCGAAAGCCGCGGCGGCTGGTCTGACGATCGGCCAGGGCGCTGATCTGGGCGCTGCGCAGTGAATCTGGGGAGTGGGCCCCCTGGCGCGGCAATGAGCAGAGCCGGAGCTGCTTTGTACTTTAAACTCCTCCGAGGGGACTCGGTCAGCTGGGCGGCACGCCTCTGCTCAGGGGTTTGGAATGGTTTCAGAACTCCCCGCTCTGGAAGGAGAAATATTCTCCTCTCAGACAACACATTTGTTTTTGCACTGGAGGTTGAGAGGGCAGTGAACGGCGGCGATGACAGATGAAGGAGGGTGGCACGTGGGCTGGAAATGAGGGTCAGACTTGCATCCTGCATGGACCTTTGATAAACAAACACCCTCACGAAACCACACACACACTCACACTCACACACGCTTCAGGGATACCGGTGCCTTAGGACCTAACGCGTAGGACCTAAACGGTTTCTTTTGCACAGCTGTCGTACCCTGGAGTAGGGAATTGCAGCAGTCAATATCCTGCGGTAGAAATGGGCCCAATTGTAAGCTATGCAAGTCGCTTTGGCAAAGAGGGCCTGCTGAGCGACTTGATAATAACAACAATCATTGCCTAGTTTAATAATGTGGATGTCTGCTGCGCTTCCGACAGTTGCCTGTGTTCTTCTAGGAATTTGTCAGTCCACGGAGGCAATTTTCCTTGTATTACCAGACAAATTGTAATTCAACAATTCGGCATAAATGCCACCCGGATAAAAAAAAAAAAAACCAAAAACCGATTGGACCTTGACTGTTCAATCTTCCCGTATCCTGGGGAAATTGAATTTTTTTGGGGGCTCATCTTGATATCTTAATACACTGATCTCCGTCCTTTAGCTTGGCAGCATCTCTTGTTTTACTTATTCCTCCCCTTTATTAAGCTGGATAGCACTGGTACGTGCCAATACGTTTCTCAGCACGGTGAATTTGGCATCATGTGTGAAGGACTGGGTTTGTAATGCCCAAGCATCGTCATAAATAAGCCCCTCCAGAGGAACAATAAGGTTGTTCAACTCAAATCTGACTGATAATCCTTTGAACTGGAAGCTAGCTTGATCTTTATTTACTTCAAACCAAAACAGAATGGATTTACTTAGTTGGATTTTTTTCACAATAACAGCAGATCAGATTTAAAGATCCAAAAAAATCTGGCGGACATTCGACGCTAATTCATTCTGAAATTGTAGTTATAACTGGAAACCCAGTTATTTTACATCTCAGGATCTTGCAGACAAATACCTTCAAGACCCTTCCCCCTGCAATCAGTCTCTGTGTTGCAAAGTCACACAGTTCAATAAAAGCACTGGAGATAATTTTTCACTCAGTGCCTCCATTTACTCCATCACCTGGCAGCAACTGCTGCTAAATGGGACGACTGGATTGAATTCTGAAAACTTTCTCCCCTCTTTATCATTGGTGATATCAAAATGGACTGCAATAAAGGAAAACAAAATAATTATTATTTGAGGCAGGTCTGGGATCACTGGAATGCCTCCCTATGATAAAGAGAACTGTTTCCTCACAATATGATCAATGACAGCCTGGCACATTAAGACACCTAAAGGAATTTATGCAGAATTGACATAGAGAATCATGTTACTAAATCAGAGAGCTACGCTCTGTTGTTGGACAAGCATACATAAGGAACCTCAGTAGGGATAGTATTAATGATTGAATGTTTAAAAACTTTGAGCTGAAACCTGACATCCCTCTTTTTGGTTGTCTGGTTTGCCTTCCGGTGGCAATAGTTTCTCTATTCCAAAACAAAACATTTCAAATCAAAGAGATCCAATGGAAGAGAGACTCGTCCGGGAGATATGTCTCAAATTCACAAAATCTGGTAGTTTCAGAAGAAAGTGGCTGCCTCGAACCTTGATGGCCCGTACCAGCGTGGTCACAAATCTGTCTGGCTCAAGTTTTCAGGGCCAGTGACATACATACACACGTCACTACCATGGAATTCAGTGTGCAGTAAGACCAGTCATCGAGTGAGGGAGGAGAGCAGTTCCGTGGGAGGAATCGATTGTGAACAAGTGTCCCCCTTTTCAGAACTTGATACAATTACTTGCAGATATGCCACATTAAGCCTCCAAGTGTTGACCTGACAATGCTATCGGCACTTTCAATACCTGACAACCCTCAATAAGCGAATAAAGTCCTCCCACACTCTCCTTTGATGTTCAAGGCCAGACAGAAACAAAAGCAAGGGAACAAAACACAGGGTTGAAAGAGTCTTGAGCAGTCCTTCTCTGAGCCTATTGGCTGAGCATTAATCTGTGGCTTAACTGCTAGTTTAAAAAAAAAGAAATACTCCTTTAAAGGATGGCAGCCCGCAGACGGCTTACAACATTTTACTCTCCTGTCGTGCTGTGTCATTCCAAGTTCTCTGGGGTTGAATTTTTCTGTCTGTTAGAGCCTTCCTAATTGTGGTTGCCAACACATAATACACATAAGACACATGTCAATAAATCTAGGAATCCATTTATATTTTTATTCATGCTGTGTAAAATTATTACTACAGGGTGCTCAAGAATCTTTTGCTAAATTATTTTCATTGCAACAAATTGCTGGAATGCCGAGGATATGAAACGTATTGAGCCCATACAATGCCGGAAATGATGAGGCCCGGAAAATCTTCCTTTTTTGTTTCTTAGTTTGTTTTACTGAAGACGCACCTCACTAACAAAAGCCCCCTTCCTTCCCGGGACCACCCTATTGACGACACCAGCTCTCCACATCTCTATGTAGCTGGGACCAGTAAATTAACAGCTGGGATTTGTTGGCGTCAAAATAGCCGGCTGTGTGTAGAGCGTGTGTTGTTCTCAGGGTGGAAAATTGCGAAACTTCTGCCGCAACCAGTTGCCACCGCACCTGTTCCCCACCGACAGAATGAAATTGGTGGCTGTGGACACAAGCCAGTAACTCCGAATAATCCCACAGGGCCCACAGAGTCTTCTCCAATTCACATTATGCATCTATGACCACTCCAGTCCCAGATGGGTGCGATTTCTGGATCATTTTCCTGCATCTGCACCCACACACTCTTACCGCTGTTACTTCTGGATCCAAGACCCACATTTTTAGATGCTCATTTTCATTTTTTTCAAAAACTTGAAGATGAAGTTCAGTATAGTTAGGTATGGGCAAGGTGTACACTCAGTGATCGGTTATGTGGCATCATGAAGTTGCTGTAGATCGGTCCGTGGTGCATCCATGCCGTGAACAGCCCGTTCCATCCAATCCCAAAGTTGCTCTATTGAGTTGGGGTCCGGGGACTGCACAGACCACTGTAGTAAAATGAACTCGCTGTCATGTTCCTGGAACCATGTGGGACAATACATGGGTTGTCCCCAAGGGACCACTCCTTTTTTAAAGTGGGACCCTGTGTGATCATTGTCTGCAATAGCCCATCTGTGATAAGGACCTAATTGGTGTGCCGTTCTTATAGCCGCCTGCTTGTGGCCCAAATTTTAGCTGGATGTTTTTTCTGTTTGTGGCACCACTCTTAGTAAACCCTAGACACTTTCAAGCGTGAAAAGCTAAGGAGGGCAACCGCTTCTGAGATACCGGAACTGGAACCATTCTCGAAGAAGCTTAGGTTTTTTTTTTTTTTTTTCGTTTTGCCCATTCTTACGTTCATTTGAAAAGCAACTGAATGCCTTGATGCGTGTTTGCCTGTTTACATCGCAAGCCACGACCATGTGATTCGCTGTCTGTATGGAGCGATCCCCTTTCATCAGTGAAGTGGTGTACCTGATAAACTGGCCACAATATAGTTAAGAACAAAGCGGTTAACCAACTGAGGTCTATTAATGGGTTTGACATATAAACCCATTACTAAATTAAATTAACCCGCAATGCAAGAATCTCGTTAGCATTGTAGTATATCACGTAATTTACTGTAGGGCCATAATCCTGTCGAATCCCTATGTTTCCGTTAATGGAAAACACAGTCCACCCTCAGGTTCAGGAAATTCATGACAAAATGTAGTAATCAAAGATTATGTTTGTCTTTTCTTTAAATTCAAGGCTACACTTAGTGGGCCTTTTAATCAACCAAAATGCTTGCAGCCTAACTAATTCAAAACATTCCACTTGGGAAGCCTATTGACAACAGACTGCCTCTCCCTCTCAGATTTCTGCACTAATTTTTCTTTACTCTTTTCACTTCACCAGAAGGTTGTTTGTTGATGGCTTGCAAACTCAGAGGCAGAATCACAGGAGTGTATCGCTCTGCTGCCAACTGATGTGCGTTGCCTCTGCTGGTATCTTGCCACTCCATTAAATCAGGAAAGACTTAATGCAGTGGCGCTGTTACATTTCTGCTGGACAAAGAGAGCTTTGTCTGGTGACGTGATTATCAGTGCAATTTAAAGCACATATTCCAACACGGCTTCATTTTAGACTTCAAAAATAATAATAATGCAGGGCACTATTAACGGCTCCTGAAAATCACCACTCTAAGTGAACGGATGGGAAAATAGTTTACTCTTCACTTCCTAAATGATGAAAACAGAGGGGAAATGTAGTCATCCACCTTTTCCATTGTAGCTTACATACAGCTGTGCAGACATAAATGCATGTGCATGTGTTATTAAAAAAAACACAAAAATAAACAACACATAGCAATGATTTTTATGCATGAAAAATTAATTAAAACCCTCCTGCTGTACCTCCTGCGCCAGAGATTCCGCATTCTACGGTATCATGGCGACCACCATTGTTAGTACGCATATGTCCACGGTTCTGTGGGAGGTGCTTCCCCTGGACGAGGTTGTGCTGCATTAGACAGGGTTTGCTGTTCCTGCTGTGTTCAATGGCTCTACAGTGCGCACATTTCCTCTCTGTTTTATTTTTTTCCCAGGGATTTCTGAGAAGGTTAGCTGTGCTTATAAATGCAAGCGTTTGATTCATTCCATTTTAATAAGAAATAATAAAATATTATAAAAGGAACAGAAAGACTGCTTGCGTTGGTAGCGGTCTGAGGCGAATTCATTAACTTGGAGGCACATACTCACCTCACTGCTAGAAATGCTAAAAAAAGATCTTGCTGTATAATATATAAAGACTTTTCCATTCATGTTTGTAGGCATCAAGTTTATAAATTAGCTTCAGGCATTTGCCAAAATGTAACCCTCGGTATTTGGAGGATTTTTACAGTTTTTTCAACCTGAGCTAGTAATCCAGTTATGTAATGCTTTAATAGAACAAAAATAGGAAGCTTTAGAAGTTGCATCAGGAACTGAGTTGCCTACCTTTGTTATAGCACGTCAATGATAACCAGATCAAACCAATAATCAAATAATCAGATTTCAGCACTTTATTGAACACACAATGGGAGCAGTCCTGCTCTGACATTTTTTACACAGTTTGTAAAACTCCTCTGGTTCGTTCTCTATTGGGTAACTTAGCCCCCCTCTCCTTGAATTCCCTTAGATCTGTAGAACTCAAAGAAGGCATGCCAAGCCGTTTCATTGATTTAAAGTATCACTGAGGAGGTGACTACTGACTTGTGGTAAACACACCTACTCGGTATCTGCACCCATTCATTTCCGGTCCCGTTATTTTGGGGTGACACCTTAACTGGCTCAAACATCTGTTCACTTGCCCACAGACGTTCGGTGGACGTTCACTAGGCATATGACAATCTGTTCTGTCACTCTTTGCCTAAAAATGACTGAATGAATGTTGATTTGCTAAGGTGGCTTAAAAAATATGGACAGCAGTCTGCATTACACCATTGTATGCTACAGAAGGCAAGAAATGATAGGTTTAACACTTATATATGAAGACAAGTATGGTAGTGCACCGGGCAACGACCACACAGCTTGACTAAAGCCATTCCTTTCATGAAGAGAAATAGCATGTAGTGGCCATTAGGTTGGCTGAAACAAGATGGCGGAACTTAAGGTGACTTTCCCCAAACCTGACACAGATCTGGGCGCTCCTGTGTGGACGTGCTGTTCTCGTTTTTTTGTTAATTTTCTGTTATTTGTTTTCTGCTTGGGGTAGCACGGTTGCTTAGTGGTTAGTGTCGATATCTCATAGGGTCTGGTTCCAGGGTTTGGATTTCTTTCGAGTCCCTCGCCGTGCAGTTGTGTACAGTGGGTTTCCTCTGGGTGCTCCGGTTTCCGGAGATAATTAAAGATAAATAAATAATGCATTCATTGTTATTGCTGTTGCGGAGAGTGAGCGATTTCTTTTATGAAATGTTTCCAAACCTACTTTCAGGTTCAAAGAGTGCCAACTCAGACTAAATTTCTTCTGCTGAAGTATGCACCCTATTTGGCCCCTGCAGTGGTGTTGGCTATTTGGTGTGATTCGGCCTCTCAGAGTTGGGATCTTTAAGCATTGGAATCTTAAATGATACTGTGTGTGTTATACGTGATCCGTCTTGTTGTCGAGATGTTTCCTATGGAGGGGCTATAAATGGCTTGACATCTCCCCCAAAGTGACAAAGCTCTGGTCCGTGATGCAGGAAGATAAGGGGTTGGATAAGTTCTTTGATTTGGGAGAAAGAAGTTGAACTAATACTGTATAGATGTTTAATTCAGGGACACCCCTTTGGAGAACGACACCATTCAAAATGGCCGCTGTCAACGTTCATTCTTCGATTCTCCCTACTAAGGCACCCTTCTCATTGGGACACACTATTGGATTTCCTTCCTTTTCTGTGACTCCACAGGACATATTCAGTATTACAGGTCGCTTCGAGTTTATTTTTTAGATTGAAGTAATTAGAACAAAAATGTAAAGAAAAGTAATTAGAACAATTCTAAAGTTGTCAATGAAAAAAACAAAAGAAATCAAAGCACTGCATTTTACAAATTAACTCAAACGCAGCCTGCTTCAGCAAACATTTCTTTGTCCCGTTCTCGTTACTTGTCTGGCCACACTGCCTTTTATGCCCCGATTGCCAACAGCTGGATGACGAGAGAAGTGAAACCAGGTGTGTGTGGGCAGGAAGGCGGTGTCCCTGGTGCTGCAGCCCGGGCAGATAACTGGCCCTGGAGCACTGTCCAGGGTTCTGCACCAGATGTGCAGGGTGCTTGGTTTAGGGCGCTTGGTTTAGGGAGCTTGGTTTAGGGAGCTTGGTTTAGGGCGCTTGGTTTAGGGCGCTTGGTTTAGGGCGCTTGGTTTAGGGAGCTTGGTTTAGGGCGCTTGGTTGAGCCCTGTCCGGGTTGACTTGCTCCGTTGGCCTCTCACGGTTCTACGTGCAAGGCTATAAATATCGTAACCTGTTCATCTGACTACAGATTGATGCATGATAATCACGTTTTCATACAGGTTACACTTTCATACATTTTTGGATGCCCTTCCCGAAAAGATAATTCAGTGGAGTTATCCGGGCCCTTAGGTAACAAATGAACTGTTAATATCCACACCCCGTGGAGAATACGCGCACAGTAATTGTAGATGTTTCACAACTAATTTAAATTTCTCTGGGAGTCAATTCACTTTACTAGTTCTGTAATTAAACCATTATTTACAACTCACATAAAAATAAAAATAAAAACTGAGGTGGGTTGAAAAGTCTGTACTTTTCTAAATCTAGTCTATACATGTATATAGAAGTGAATACTTAAGAAAACTTTACTTCATTAATTGCTTGATGTCAATGTCCTTTGTGGCTTGGGAAGAACAATGGTTAGTTCTGACTGACTCTATTGTCTAAAGAAGACAAGTTCCAGGAATTGCTCTCTGATCAGATCCTTTCACAATGAGCCTCATGAAAGAAAATCTGCCACAATGTAATCATTGCAGCTTAAGCTCTTCCCTTGCATGCAAATATATATATAAAAATTTATATAAATATATATTAAATATTATATTATAATATATTAGATACATAAAAAAATTATGAAAAAAGACAAAACATTTGGTTTTTGCGAGATTTTGATCCATAGAATCAGTGCCAAAAATGTGTAATGCCAGTTACATAGTGCATAGTGCTATGTAACTCTGCACTCTACATAACTCTACATAGTACAATACATAGTGATGTATTGTTGCTTGCTTTTAAAGTTTGCACACTGGTTTGAAAAATCCTCTGAAGTGATAAGAAGGGGGCCGGATTAGAAAGGGTTTAGGCAGCGCTTACATGAACAGTGCATGTCTTCTGTGAGTACAGCTAATGTGCCTGCCTAGATCAGTGATTTGGATTGCACATAATAAATATTACATACATTGAGTCTAGAGCAGACCCGGGCAAATTATTTGCCATGGAGTGCCTCTCACAGGCCGGAAGCAATTTGTACTGGCTATTTTCATGCCCTACTATACCCTAACCCTACGCATCATTTCCAGGTAGGATGCTTATTTTATTGTTTTCATTTTTATTTTTTACATTGTTGGCTATACAGACAGACTGCATCCATGTTCTGCATTAGAATTAGCGTATCTTAAAGTATTCAGCCACCAATGAGGTACATTTAGTAATTTACTGCTGGGCGACTGCATTGAAGCGAGCTCCTTAGTGAGGCAAATTCGGTGGTTATGTCTATTCAGAACATCAACAGCCAGGCTTCTGTCACCTACGTCACGACTCTTGTCAAGGCTCAGAGAGAAATGGAAGAAATTTGCTTTACCTCAGTGAAAGTAAATACATTAGATTCATTTTCCAGTCCTTCCCTAAATACTATAAAACTGTTAAACTGGGAACTAAGAAGCAGCTTTAAACAGGTGGGTTTTTGTTTTGCGGCAGAAGGTAGTGACTCAGCAGTTCTGCCGGATTTAAGAAGATTGTTCCACCGCTGAGAGACCTGGACTGAAAACAGGCGAGATGGAGACCTGAAGATGTAGATGAGGTGGGTGGGGGCCCTGTAAGGCATCCAGTTGTTACTGACTGAAGCAGCTAGGTAGGAGTGCAGGGCAAAAATATATAACAGCAAAATAACACGGAGCCTTTTCACTGGTTATGATGCAATGGTTCAGTTCAACAGGTCACTTTAGATATCTCACGGTGTAAGGGATGCCTCAACTTGATTCATAGTGCCTCTTACCTAAAAGCACCAGTCTGTGAAAATGATGATGATAATAATAATAATAATAATAATAATAATAAAACCATTACAACTGTCTTATCGGAACAAAGAGGAGGTGGCATTGACCAGAGGCTTTCATTATCCACCTGAGAAGTGTTTTCATGGAAAATCAATAGCTGAGCCCAAACCGATTAAATCTACCTAAGCAGAGGGTTGAACAATCCTGTCTATGGGTTTATGAGAGAGGCAAAAGGCGAGATGAAATCTCTGCTTAGTCTGTTTTTCAAGCTGTTTCGACATCTCATGCGAAATCATATGAAATCCATATCCTCATTTTTTCTCTGCAAAAATAAGTACTTGTGACACAATTAGTGTCCTGTTCGTTCTGTGAGCTGCCAGATGCTGATCTGATTTCACGCAGACCCTAATCTAATTGGGCGAGTGTTTGAGCAATTCAAAAGCAAATGGGTCTGTTTTAGATATGAGCATGAATAGTTTTTTCGCTATCTATCGAGAATACCGAGGACCAAATATGAACTGATATAGGGGAAATCAATGTATTGGTTTCTATGTTGATTATAGGTGGTGATATCTTTGCTACACGTTTGAGAATCTGTTTTTGCAAAAAAATTGCAAATCCATCTACAATGCTGTGCCCTCATTTTAGGCGGGTTTTCTGATCTAGATGACAAATCTTTTAGTCTAATAAAAAATTAAAGCGAAGGTAAGGTTACAGAATCTCCAGGCAGACATCCCCGAGGTGTTCCCTGATATTCTGAAACCACAACAGTGCTGATTCATTTGCCACTGTGACACGCTCCAATGGCTGGGAGCAATTTCACCTCACCGTGATAAAACCTTTGCAGTGTTACACAACTCTGGCTACATTCAATGCACCGATGATGTCTGAGCCACTCAAGTTAGGAGACTGGCGGACAGCAATCTCAAAATGTAAACACTATTGTGTTTGAGAAGGGTAACTGCTGCCGTTTCTTATTCTTCTCAGGTTGCAGCAGTACAGAAAAACATAGTATATAGTAATAGTACTTGTTATTGTTGGTCAAATAATCAGAATCATTTGTCCATGAAATCTGAAATTATTATCACAGACCATGCTATACAATTGTTTTAGCACACAGCGACACAAGATGTTAAATGTATTTGAAGTGGCCACATTATGTCAGATGTTTAAGTTGTTTTTCTTTTTTTACTGTTTACTAGAGCTTTTCTATAATATATGCCTGAAGCATGTGGATTTCACCATTGTCACATTGCATTTTCGGTTTTTTTCCCAGTGGCTTTTGAGCTTGAGTGAGCCTCACAGGTAAAACTAGCTGGTTATTTAAAGATGGAAATCTAAGTAGTCTGTGCACATCATTGTCAAAGAATGGAACGCAGGGAAGAACAGGCACAATTTGCCTGATTCACATTGAAATGTTCTCTCGAGGAGAGCACTTGTGAATGGGATTGAATCCAAGAGAACGTAGCCCTGCTTTTCGTTTTTTATCCGTCTGCCATTCGCCCCTCAACTATCGTCTCTGCTGGTGTTCCCCTCCCTCATCGCTACAAATCTGAAAAGAATGTCAAATATACAAAACCGTCGCCTAGGGGTGGCTCAACAAAGGCCCTGGCAGGTTACGGCTGTCAGGGCCGCACTCCGGGATCTCATTAAAGGCAGATTGAACAGAGCCCACGCTTTTTTTTGTCCCGAGGACACGTGTTCCTTCCTGAAGTTTAAAGTAACACGCTTATGTAAACAGCTTTTGTTTAATTGGGTATTTCTCTCGACCAAAATGAAATTAAATGCTATACCTGTTGTCAGTGTCGGAATTTCACAATGTGAGTAATCTGAATAGTGAAGGATCCGTTTTTGGCCAGCAAAGCGTTCAGTGCACATGCCTGGATTTTGAAATGCGATGATTTCAAAATCAGCACTAGCGAGTACAGGAATGTAACACTGGCCGGCTTAAGTTTTTCATTTTCAAGCCATAATTTTAATTACTGAATAACTGTGTGGCAATTAGCATGTGGTAATGAAAACCCCTATCTCTTGTAAAACCTCAATTTAGTCTAGTGTCTCCATGTGTGGCACATTGGCACAAGAAATGTCAGTCCTGAATGCTGTGGGTTAAGTCTAAAGTTTCATTTTATTAGCTGTGGAAACATTAAAAATGTAATTTAATTGTGCTTGTAGCCATTAATTACATCTTCTATGCAGATTGTGTTGGGGATTGTGCTACTAAAACAAATTCAACATCGTACGCAGTCACCCATATCAGAGCAACTGAGCAATCACAGGGGTCAGAAGACCAGTGGGCTTAATGACACTCAAAATAATAACTAGCCAAGATTCAGTGTGGCTTTGAACGCTTTGAACAACGGCTCCAGCAAAAACTCAAATCAATAAAATGTCATTTGACTTTAATGACGGTTGAGAATGCAAGTTTCGGTAACGACTTCATGTCTGGCTGCCGTGAAACTTAAGCGCACTTTGTTATATTTGAAAGCTCACCTAACCCAAAAACTTTTTTATTGATCCTCCCTGTGTCTTGTAAAAGACACATCTTACGCCTGATTACATTAACAATGGCTTTTTTTTTTATTCGGCCTGCACTCACCCATTAAAAAGCTACGGGAGAACCGCTGCGTAACTCCCAGTTGAGTTTTCGTTAAAGAAGAAATCTCATTAATGAACAATTGCACAGCAGTGACATTCCATCCGGAAGATGTTGAAAAGGTAATGCGGACTGGAGTTAATAATCATAGGACTGCCAGAGGTACCTGATGACCTAACATCAACACTCCATTGAGTCCTATCAGGGGGTTACTTTGAACTAATAGAGAGATATTTTAAAAGTGGGCAGATTTGGACTTATTGACCTTTTCTTGCAGACTTCGCCTACAAAAGTACATTAAAAAATAATACAAAAATACATTAAATTTGTATCAGAGTTCGGGGATTGCTGTTTCTCCATTAGCCTGCCTATCCCTCACAATTTTACCACTTCCAACATCAACAAAGAAAAAAATGACACAAACATTTTTTGTTATTCCAACCAGTGTAAATAATGATCTCACGTTGATTAAATCATCTAACATATTTTTTAATTATTAAGTGAAGTTTGTCCACTTATTAGTTTCTTAAATGTATTTATACAACCATTGATTTTGACTCATTGTCTACTTGTTATGAGAAAGAAGTAGAACTATAATATTTTAGATATTAAAATATTAATATTTAATATTTTATGTAGAAATGCTTTTCACTGTTTAGATTTATGTACATGTTATTTATTTTCGTTGAATGTAAAAGCTGTCAACTTTATTTAAGCTGAAGGCTAAACTGGCACTTGAACGTGATTTATAAAGTAAAGTGCCGACGGTGTTGCAGTCCCAAGCAAACAAACGGAATGCAACGGAACGCAAACAGAGTTTGGCAACGCGCCCATCCTGTTTGGCGACGCGCCCATCCTGTTTGGCGATGCGCCCACAATCAACGCTGGAGTGCTTCCTGGTGGCACGCCGGACGATTCTGCGGTGGAACGAGCCGTGGATGTCTCGTGGGAAGAGTCATTATATGCGAGCCCACCACTCTCCGCGCGACGGAGAGCTTTCAAAAGCCTCCCTCGGGCTCTGTCCTCTGGCTCTGATGTTAGGCTAACCCTTGCGGACGTTACCTAACACCCCGCCGCACACGCCGTTAACTTGCTCTTCCATGCTCTAAAGACTCAGTGACTCTAAAGCTGTGAAACTGTGAAACTGACGAAGTGAACTCACTCTTTCTCACTCTTTCTCACCCATTCACTGTTTTGTGCTTCCAACGCCAGGTTAATGCCATGGAAGTCAATCTGTGTTCAACATGACGTTCGGAATAGAAGGGCAACAGCTTAGTATTGAGTTTTTGTGTTCATTTCAGTTGATTCAGAATGCCCATTACCTATGCAACACATGGAAGCTAAGAAGTAAAGCTTCCCTTCATCATCAACACACAAACTTAAAATGGAATTCTAAGCCCCATTTAGCGCCGTCGCTCTGTCTGAAATGTAGTAGAATGATCATCTTCATGGATTCAAGGACAGCACTGAATCGTTGTGTCTACTGTTATATTTGAACATGTTTTCAATTTCTTTTTTTCCACAACCACACATGCTTTATTGAAGAAAAAAAAAATTGTTAGTGGAAATAAAGTGGCAATAATCTACATTGTCTTTCTCTGTGTATGTTCAATTAATGAACATATTATTGCGTCTCTTAGTTCACTGTTTAAAACTCAGGAATGAAAGGAATCAAAGCAAAGGGGCTAAAATACATATTTCTTCAAAAAAGGGAAACTGAACCTTTGGTTCCTGCATGGCAAAATCCTGCTCAGTACTACAGGACCATAATACATATTTCCCGTAACATATCATGAGAAGCACGATGACTAATTCTAAAGGAAATAACTTTATGTGATGAGGGCTGCCTCTAGGCCAATGACAAGTCCTGAGTTTATGGGCACACTCTGATCATTTTTCAAAGAAATGCTTACCGCGGCGCAACTTTAAGCCCTCTTCACAGTGAGAATCACAGCCACATGGGTCACATGATCACAAATGAATGATGCATGCTACGTTTCACCTGATCGACACAACGGGGTAGAAGGGTCTAAGGTGCCCTGGGCTTAGCAAGGACCACTGTTTTTATGTCCGTACGTACTGTACACATAGCATCACCGGTAATCGGTGCTGACTCAGTGCTCATTCAGTGTCACGTTTTTTTTACCAGAGCTGAAGAACGCTACTACCGATGAGTCCGCCAACTCTTCGTCTAATTTTTAGGCTTGCTTAAAGCTTTTTAGTTTGTGAATTTGACCTCTACACGTCATTCTTAGGCACACCAGTTATTAACTTTCTGATGGCCCTTTGTCCAATTAAAACCCGGTTCTTGAGCAGCTTGTTTAGTTGATTTACCTGGAGATGGTAAGAGAGAAAAGGCTCTAAGGCAGGAGGGACCAGGCGCACAGGAGCAGAAGAGGGTTAGCTGTTGCTCCCTGAAGGATTGGGACATTCTGAGGGAGGATCTCTCTGAAACAACAGATATATGTATTACATAGATTACGCAGTCTGTTGTTGAGTGTGAATCACTTGCTGGGCACACATTCCCGTGCCATGGGAGGGGACAAGTGGTTGGAAAATGTTTTGAGCGTGACGGAGTGTGGAACGTTTTTCTGTTCTCGCATTTGTTTATCAGCGCTTTGCAGGTTCCATTGGTGTGGTGATGGGACCGAGGCAGTTGTGAAATCTCGCTGACTAAGGTCGTTTGCTCTGTAACAGATGGATGCAGGCTCCATTTGAGGGCTAATATACCTCTGGGTTAGTGAGCCTGCTTATAAATCTGTTAGCTTGGATGATCTGGTGTGGACCAGCTATTGGTTGTGCACAGGGTCACAGCCCTGATGCAGCATGGGAAAAGATGTCAGGAAAACTTTCCACTGTAGTTCAAAAGGGTACAGAATTACTACTGATGCACCCCTCCCTATACCACCTCTAGCAGAGATTATACATTAGTATCATGGGCTTCTAAGGAAAACACTTTGAATACAAGAAGTCAAGAACAGGGACAAGAATTTGAACAAACTTGCTATTAAATGGCCAAAAAAATGTGTTTAATGGTTTCATAACAGTAACAAGAGGTAATGACTTACTGAATCTGCCTCCACATCCGGATCAATGGATGACCATGAAGAATAGGTTGGCCTCTTGAGGCTCTCGCACTTTTCTAAACTAATAAATCCCTTTCATCTCTTTACCAGAAGCCCAGTGTCTTGAGGCCAGGTGGTCAATAGCTGGGGATTTAAGAGCGTTTCCTTGAAGTTGGGAGAGAAACTCTGCGAGTGTAGGCTCTCTTGTCCTCCTCGCGGAAAAGCCTCGCGCGCGCGGGTGTGTGGCAGCGGCTCCCCGATCATACGTGGGTTTGGAGAGTGGTGTTACCACACTGCACTTTACCGGCTCGCTCGCTTTAGACTGGGTACCTATACTCGTATGTGTACCCAGTGTGTTTTTCTCACCTGTTTTTCTGAATGTAGTCGGTGTAATCACGCAAAAACGTTTTGCTTCCCTGGACTTCTTGATCCTTTATGCTTACCCTGTATCTTGCATCGCACTGTTGTATGTTTTGCGTGTATTTTGACCTTCAGCCAGAACTTCAATATGTTTAGTGTTGTGTTCATCAGATATTACAACGACATAACCAAATTGAGAACCACAACAGCGATAACAATTCACCATCTGGTTCAGGGATGGTTCTAGGTTTTTACAAGCGCAGTGGGCTATAGATAAAATTCTGTCTAGGTGCAGTTTTCTGAGGTAAGCATGGGCACTTAGTTTGGGCACACAGGTATCCCAGTCTAAACCATGGCCAGCTTACATATGGTGGCTAGCTTTGGGTTTGCTTGGTCTCGAACCTGCAAGAGGTGTAGGGCTGCTGTTGGGAACTCCCATGCAGTGTCCCTGGTTGACCACTAGAGGGGGACCAAAATTGAGATGACAATTGTGCTTTCTGGGTAACTTGCCCTGCTCCCTGCCATAAATTTTTTTTATGATGATTGTTTTTGTTTGCAGTGGCATCCACTTTTGCCTTATTTTATAACCAGAAAAAATATACAACAATTTTAATTAAGACTATTTATAATGATCGGATGGATTACAATTTGCTTGTATAGAAAAAGAACCACCTTGAAAAAACTTATTTACATTAATCTAAGCAATAATCATAGTGGCTGTGATTAAAAATGGTACTCTTCAATTATAAATGGCATGAATGTTCTGGCAATTATTATGCATAAAACAGTTATCATCCACAGAAAGGCAAAATATTAATCGAAAAAGACAAACACGGAACGGACAAACAAGTTGGATTTCCATGAACACCCCAAATCAAAGGTTTACCTGAAATGACTTCACTTGTCTTATGGCGATAGCATTTTACCCATCTGTTTGAGGTAACCCACGATCACACAGGTTTTATTGAAAAACTCCAGTGCATTTAACTTGAGATGGGTCATTCACATATGTTTGAAACCTCTTATGGCGTTATGAAAGTAAATTGCTATTAAAACAATGAAACATTCCAAGCCACCAACGATTGCACGCCTTTACTTGAATCCTTGAACCTGACATTCACATTTTATTGAACGTAATTTCCACCCTGCCCTCAGTGGATATTGGGTTCTTGTCAGGGAATCTACCCAAGGAGATGCCCATCTGGTATATGTGTTTAATAAGCCTTCTCTCTTCTCATGTGCAGCTGATTCAGTTTGTGGTTTTCTTTTCATTCACTCAGCCCCTTTAATTAACTCACATTCACTCTGGAATCACCCATGTTATTCATTCTAGCCCAGTGCGACTTTGTGGTTTGTAAAGATGAACATAACTCATATCGTGCATGTTAAATTGGCCCATGCTTTCTTCTAATATTTATGATCCTCTTGTCGCTAATTAAGGCAGAGATGCAGGAAGTGTACTGTACTGATTAGGGTCAACAATTTTCATCTCAATAAACAAATTGGAACACTTCTGTTACTATTAAGGTAATAGTGGCTGATCTGATAACTGATAACACTAGCAGAGGGGAATGGGACAACCTTAATATGCCATCATTTCCCTTTCAAATATGAAATCACTAATGGGGCTATTTCCCTTTAAGAATTCCAGAATTCTGAGCATTTATGCCAAATCCTGTGACTGATGTCATGCGTCATAAAATTCTATTAAGGCACATAGAGGCAGACATCATAGTCGCTTGAATTTTTGTGGGAGAAATGGTCTTGTGACTGCAAAAAATAGCTAGTTAGTGCCGCAGGCAGTTGGAGCAAGCCAGGAGACTCTGGCGCTGATGCTTGCTGCCTCGGGTGGCAGAATCAGAGGTGGCCATGCCCTTTTTGTCTTTCTGCAAAGGCAATTGACACCTTACAAAATGCTTTGGCATTCATTCATTCCCAGTATGGTTACAAGGGGGAGTGTTCCAACAGTGGGGCGTGTTCCAGCTGTGGGGCGTGTTCTAACAGTGGGGCGTGTTCACCACTTGTTTCACAGCAGTTTTACAACATGAAGGTGGACTCCGTATCTCACAGTGGCCAAATTTTTGAAGTAGGAAGAAAACTGTGCCCTGTGGAGGTTGAATGTCATGCTTCAGGCCTTGACAAATTTCTCCCTTTGAGCCCATGCGGAAATGATGAAAACAGTCTTTTTGTTAGCACTTACAACCTCTAAGCGAGTAAGTTAGTTGCTGGTATTATCTGTTTCTAGAGCTTGCTTAAACTTCTCACATCGATTGTCAGAGGTTAACCTACGGCTTAACCCTGCCTTTCTACCCTGCCTTTTTCTAACCTACGGCTAAACCTCACCTTCCTACCCAAGACAGTTTAATCTTTCCATGTGAACCAGCTAGCCGAATTCGGAAACCTTTGCTTCCCCGCCTTTTCAGTCTGACCGAGAGTGTTTCCTCCACACCCTGTATCCACTAAGAGCACTAGCTCACTACGTGGAGAGAACAGTCTTTCACTGAGACGTTGAAAATGGCAAGCTGCCTCCAGCTACGGATATCACTGGCTATTCCACGAGAGGGCATGCCATTTCTTGAGTGATGTTCCAGGATGCATCGACTCATTGACAATGTTGGGATATTACCATACTCGTGGTTCCCTGAAACATAAATTTTAATTTTCATGGACTCTCAATGATTTTTTCACCCAGATGCACTCTTGCAAAGTTTGGCATAAATTCTGGAATTCTGGGGTTCTTAAAGGGAAATAACCCCATTAGAGACAATTCATATTTCAGAGAACCCCGGTTATGATAATTACCCAGAGTTTTAACCTGTGACATACCTTAAGCCACAGATACCATGAGTCCGTTTTTTTGTTCCTCATCTGCAAAATAAATCAATCTAATCATTGGATACTGAATAGTGGCTTGTGCCTTTCTTCCCCCCCCCATTTAAATGCTGAAGCCTGTCGGATAATGAAATTTGAGCTGCCCAGCTTGTGACTCATCACTTTGCCCTGAAAGCATTAGAGGCACATTAAACAGGGATTTCCATAAGGCCATCCGCCAGCCACCCCTTGATTCCTTTAGGTAGAGTTTCAAAAGCTGCATTAGTCCTTTAGACCTTATTTAAAAATGTAATATGGACTCCGCAGCATTGAGGCCTACAGGTTTTTAAGCCTGGCGCTTTGGCTTTCGTGTGGGACATGCTCAACTGTAACGGCTGAGGAACAGGAGCCCAGCCAGGAATAATGAAGGGGAGGGATTTTACGTCCCTAATGAAGGGGTTTACATAGCGTGTGACGTATCAGTAGCGGGAGGGATCATGCGTATAGGGGTATTTACATAGCGTGCGACGTATCAGTAGCGGGAGGGATCATGCATATAGGGGTATTTACATAGCGTGCGACGTATCAGTAGCGGGAGGGATCATGCATATAGGGGTATTTACATAGCGTGCGGCGTATCAGTAGCGGGAGGGTGTCATGCATATAGGGGTATTTACATAGTGTGCGACGTATCAGTTGCAGCAGCAGTTCAGTCTGATGGGATCTCATCAGGCAGCAACAATGCAAACCACAATGCAAGCTCCAAGCTCTAATGAGAGACCGCAGCGCTTTTGGAGCTGCACAGACACGTTACAGATTGTTCTGAAATGATCTGCCGGTGTCCGAGGCGACAATACGAGGGCCATATAATAAACCTAAGGCACTGCGGGTCTGCTGGGACTCAGCTGGGCCTGTTTGTAGTACTTACAGATGTAAATGAAATCTTGTGAACCATGATGACCATGAAGGATAACTTCATTTATTTTTTCCTCTGCTGAATGTTCTTTAGATAACCTCAGTAATCTGCTGTTGACTTACACGCTCTCTCTTCCTCCTTTAATGGTCATATTAATGTATTTGGTGTCTTGCAACAAGCGACTGTGTCTACATCGATAAAAGTCCATTCAGAATGAAAAAATAAGTATCCTATGCACATACCTGGCACTTTGATGTCTTCTCTATTAGCAGTTGCATGCGTCACTTAACATGTTATAGTACCCCTTACGATGACTTTAAAGTATTTCTCAGCTGTTCAGACAAAGAAATATATTACAACGTAACCTTCGATTTTTGCACTGGGAATTTTTGACATGCAATTGAAGTTGACCTGAGGCTTGCAGGGCAGCTGTATGTTGAGTGCCAGAATCACAAGAAAAACAGAGATTATTGTACACCATCTCTTACACAGATAAAAATACATTACTTTTACTTAATTATCTGGAAGCATTGCCACATTTGGGCCAAAATCCAAAAGCCTTAAAAAAAGTAAAACAGGAAAAAGAAAAACAGTAAGTACCTGACAAATAAGCATTTCATTTATGTTTAAGGTTTAATGAGTTAGTATATATATATATATACCATGTACCATACAAACATAAACCATATACCATACAAACATATACCGTATATATATACCATTTACCATACAAACATATACCATATATATACCATATACCATATGCCATACAAACTTATACCATATATATACCATAAACCATGTACTGTACAAACATATACCATATATATACCATATACCATATATCATACACACATATACCGTATAGTTATACCATATACCATACAAACATATACCGTATATATACCATATACCATATACCATACAAACATATACCGTATATATACCATATGTCATACAAACATATACCGTATATATGCCATATACCATATACCAGTAGTGATCTTCAGTACGGGTTAATGAATACGCCTACGACTGACTACTATTTTTTTTATTTTCTCATCATTCAAAGTTCAAAGGAACTAAAAAAAAAGCACGGATACAACAGCAAGCTCTGTGTTCACAGACACACAGTGAGACAGATCACACGAGACCCTTTGTTTCATTCCACCCGTCTGTAGATCAGGCTCTTTTATACTGCAGATTTTCTACTCTCCTCATTTAGGTTGCTGCTGGGAACCTAGGATACCAAGATGAATATCTGCTCGGCTATGATACAGAGAGCGGCGATAGCCTTTCAAAATTTGTAAAATATAGCATCACTGACTTTACGACCGAATGAAGTATCCTCTCTGTTTACTCAAGACTGTAGTCAGATAACACAGAAAAAAAACTCTAATGTTTGGCGCTCCCAGAAGTTCCATTAATCTGTATTTATTTAGGATTTTCCTCTGCATAACTAAAGCCCTATCTGAGTGGATTTTCATGATAATAGCGACATTTACATTCCCAAAGCAAGCAAAATTGAGATCAAGCATTCAGTTTTTATCGTCATGTAATATGAAAGTGCAATTAATACCTGTTATCGGAATCAAAAATAAACACGGGCTAAATGAAGGATTAAACGGAGAGGATTACTGAATCACGGCATGCTAACACAAAATTATTTGTTTGCCGGTTTTCAGAACATAAGCTGTGGCTAAACATTTATCTGAAAAAGGTGGCATCCATTGGCAGTGCCACACTGAGCTCTTCGCTACGGGCCATTCTACTGCCCGTGTTTATGTATGACTACTGCATGGCTGTGTGCTCGATTTTATACACCTGTCAGCATCGGGTGTGGCTGAAATAGCTGAATCCGCTAATGTGAAAGGGTGTCCACAAACTTTTGGCCATAATGTGTTTTTCCACTAATCAGTGGACCCTGATTATTACCAAATCCACCGTTTGTTTTATGATTGAGGATACATATTAGCTCACAGATCAATGCATTATCTACCCTTCAGCAGACACACTAGACAAGGTCAGGTCTGTCTTTTGTTCCCCTGTAAACTATTTGCCGTTTGGAAGGCATTGTAAATCACTGAAGAAAAATCCATTAATCACCTATCGCAGCGTGGCTTACCTACAGCGTGTTGATAAACAGTGTCAAAATCACATTATGAGGGTTATAATGGAGAGGAAATAGCCAACATTTCTCAGAGTTATCGTGAACGTACACTTATTAGCATGTATACAATACATTTCCCACTTGGCTGCAGAACACACACAGACAAACAAGCAGCAGTTGCACATAAGGAGCTGAGTATTATTCATGTCTGTGATTGAGCGACATGCTTCTCTTCTGTAGAGACAGCGTTTAACTGAAACCCTTGTGGGGCCCAAGCCGCTGCAAACATCTGAGGGTCTCATGGGTGACTCAACCTGTCTCAAGCATTATTAACTTATTATTAACATTATTAAGATTATTAGGAACCGAAGGACGAAGGACGAAGGAACCGAAAATGGCGCAGCCCGTAATGTTGGCTGACGGCTTGAAATGATTGGATCGGAGAAGAGCAGCCCCTTCCTCACCGTCGACATGTGTGAGGGCAAGGTTAGACGCGACTTACCGAGACGCATTAGCACAATAAATGCCAAAAAATTATGAGGACCGGCTAGCGTGGAATGTATTGATGGCTGGAGCGGTTCTGGCCTCCTTGTTGCAGTATTATTTTTGCTATTTTGGTGCCACAGTGCAAATAAAACATGTAAATCTTTTTATATTTAGTTTTATCATATAATTTACAGTACTTTAAAAACATCACATGCTGATGCTACATGTAATAAAAGTATTAAAAACACATTATGTCAATTACCCAACCTTCACTTTTACAAATCTACAAAGTCCTGCCATTACTTGTCTGACACCATGAAAAAATGTTCTGTTGTTGTTTTTTTAACCTTACTTATATGATTTTGAAAGGGAAAATTTCTACCTAAAGTCTCGTGTATAAAAACATATGAGACTGATCAGTTTGCAGTCAATAGAAAGCACCAGATATCCACATATCTACAGGCCCATATGCTACACAACCTTTTTGAAGTACAGGACAGGAATTCTGAAGCATTGCAGGGGAGGAAGGTTAGAAATTGGCTGCAAGTCTTACCTTGCATCGTACTCCAATTAGTCATTCTAATCGTTCTAGACGGGGTGATGGTGTATTTGAATGTACCACGTTGAAACCAGACCAGAGCTGACCGAGAATTATAATGGCCTGGATGAAGACCTTTGAAATATGTGATCCATAGCTTTGAAAGATGCAGGGGGAAATGCACCCTACACACTTTTAGAAAATATAAACAAGACAAAAATAAATCTTCAAAGAACTGGAGGTAAAAATGGGTGACTTGAAGCCTAGGATCGCGGCGTCAACTATAACAAATTGCTCTTTGGAAGAAAGATTCTGAAAAACAAGATTGTACTGCTCGTAAGCTGCTGTAAAACGAGTTATAAGTGAGTAATAACACTGAGAAAAAACATTTTAAAAAGCAATTGGTTCATAGATGCAAACCCACACGCATATTCGTGAGTTGTAATATTTTTCCAAGGTAGTGTTGCTGATGCCATGGCTTACTTTGTTTTGAAGTTTACTTCAACGAGAATGTAGTGTTTGACATAACAAAGTGGAGAATAGTATTTTAAAATCTTATAATCTGTGTTGAAAATGAATATCCCATTGCACAAGAGGAGATTACGGTCCACCGTGAGTTGAGTCATCTTTGATTAGATTTTAGTTTAGAATGTAATGCATGCCTGATGTTAATGTCTCTGAAACAAATCGATAAGTAACCTTGTATGAATCCGTCTAGCTGATTTTTTATTATATATTTGTTTATACGTGGACTAAAAATAAGTGCACCCCTATTGCACCTGACCCGAATAGATGGAGATATACTTTGTATCTCTCCTAGAGAGTGGATCAGTTCCCTTCACTACCCCCTGTATGGGGCTTGTGTGTCTCAGAACGGAGAAGTAATGACTCACGGACATAATCAGAGCTTTACAAGTGCTGCTCGGAGACCTGTTGGTTACTGAACCCTGTCAGCCAATGACACAGCTAAGTCCACATTACAGATCGCTCACCGGAGAGAGAGGAGAGAGAGTGCGAGAGAGAGAGAGAGAGAGTGCGAGAGAGAGAGCGAGAGAGAGAGAGAGAGAGAGAGAGAGAGAGAGAGAGAGAGAGAGAGACTTTTCGTTATCAGTATTTGTATCAACATTTGTCTCATTTTTTCATTTTAGCATGGCCAGGGGGCTTTATGAATGAGTGTTTCTGGGCACAGGAGAACATTGTCAAGGGGGGTGGGGCAGGTTATCAAGTGCTGAGCAGTGGTGGGAAGGTGGTGCCGGCTTTCTTAGCCGGGCCATAAAGGATGATGACAGGCTGTCTTCTGCCAATGCAGAAGTTTCAGGCTTTAATGCCAGCTTCCATCCGTCTCCGGTGTAATCTTCCTTTAACTTAAACTCAGTCGTTTACTCACGCTTGTCTTGCACTGCACCCATGCAGTCTTACTTGCTGGAATGGCACTTTAAATATTAATAATGTTGCAGCCATTTAAAGTGAAAATAGGTTGCCTCAGACATACATTAATAAACATGATGGTGAAGCCAGCTTTACAGAACTGCATTGAGTGGGACCGATTTTATTAATGTAATGCTCGAGCCTTTTTTAAAGAAGTGATGCATTAAATGTGATAAAATAACTCATATGCTAACTTTCTTAGGGCATAGGCAGTGAAAGAAATAATGATTACAATGTGGTACACCATGTGGTTTACAAATCATATTTGATTTCCTTTTCCGAAATAGATAGATCCGTTTTCTATCACTGCCTCTCCACAAGAAGCTGACCTCCAGACAGACTAAGATTCCGTTAACCAGGGGCTGGGAGGAGATTTACAGGCAAAGATATTGCTAATGGCAGTCTTGTTATCAGCCATAGGCAAAAAAATGCTTACAGCGCTAACAGTTTTTCGACATTGCTGTGCTATTTAAACATCAAAGTCTTATTAGTCCAGGACAAGTTATTGAATGGCTGATGCTCTGATCCTGAGATGGTTACTCTGCTCTGTTCTGGAATTTTTTCTTAATTGCTTTTTAAAACATTTTTAGATGTTTTAGAAGGCGCTTAGAACTTTGTGCCTTGTGAAGCAAAATGTAAGTCCTTGTAATCAGTTCACAATTACCCAACCTTCCGCAAGCAGGGGAAACCGCAATGCTTTTCAGAGTTATAGTTAAATTGGTATTTATTCTAAGTATGTTCTTTGATGTCCATAGTACTGTCCTACTAATCGACATTTGGAATATTAGAGCATCCTGGGTTTGAATTCAGCTCGGGTCTATGTCTTTGCGTCTGTTTCTATAGGGTGCTCTGGTTTCCTCCAACAGTCCAAAGACTTGCAGTTTAGTGTGTGTTTCTCTCCAGTCCTGCTCTGGACTGGGGTTCCGTCCTGGGTAGACCCTGCCTCGTGCCTCATGCCCAAACACTTGCCCGAATTGGATGAGTGTCGACGGAATATTACCCACTTATTGACTGAATGATGGGTCACGGTAAACTTGTTAAGAACATACTGGTGAACATTTATGTCAGTTGCCAAAAAAGCCCATTTAATAATAAAACAAGCTGGCAAAGCAAAAACTGCTCTTTAACTTTGACAAGTGCCTTGTTTTTTCATGTCCGCACACTGCCCTGGAACGCAAGCTTAGTGTGCCCCTCAGCATGTGGCAGGAATACAGCTTCACAAGCAAACAAAGCTGTAGGCTCCCAGATTGAGATTTCTGAACCCTCCTCTCACCCACACATAGCTAGGCCTCCCACATGTCT
Organism: Hiodon alosoides; assembly: GCA_025775065.1. NCBI lineage: Eukaryota > Metazoa > Chordata > Actinopteri > Hiodontiformes > Hiodontidae > Hiodon > Hiodon alosoides. The sequence goes on from JAOYSI010036114.1 coordinate 48,139, forward strand.
CCCTCTCTCTCTCCATCTCTCCATTTCAGTTTGGATTTCGGCTCAAGTACTAACTCTGCCATTGTGTGCCCGATAGTGCCACCGCTGCTAAGGGTCCAACGGAGTTTTAAACGGTTTCAAACGGGGCTTGTGAGTGTGGAGATTTTCTCTTGTGGACCAAGTCTGGCTTGGATTTAATCTGTGGGGGAGTGTGCAGGCTGTGTGTGTGGGTGGGGTGGTGCTGGAGTTGGCAGGATGGACCTTCCCATGTGGACAAGGAGTAACGCACGCCTTTCCTACTAGGTGATGTTATCAGTGCTGACCCATCTTTTGGTCCAGTTGCTTTGTTGCTTGGGCGACTGGAGGACTTGACGACCCGCTGCTTTCCAGATTCTTCTGTGTGTGTGTGTGTGTGTCTGTGAGAGATTCAAAAGGCCAAAGTTAATGAGAGAGAAATACAAAAAGGAAAATTAACCAAAATCAGATTTTTTCAGATACAAATTATATTTGTTGGACATTACAGTTATTTTTTGCAGCACATTCAGATTTACAACATGCATTTTATATCACAAGTTTTTCATCCTGAATTTCATCAACTGAAAGATGCAATTCCTCAGTTTGCACCTTACCGGTATGATGCAATTCCTCAGTTTGCACCTTACTGGTACAATGCAATTCCTCAGTTTGCACCTTACCGGTATGATGCAATTCCTCAGTTTGCACCTTACTGGTACAATGCAATTCCTCAGTTTGTACCATACTGGTATGATGCAATTCCTCAGTTTGTACCATACTGGTATCATGCAATTCCTCAGTTTGTACCATACTGGTATGATGCAATTCCTCAGTTTGCACCTTACTGGTGTAAACAATCTCCACTGTATGATTTTAAATCTCAGGACTTATTCAATTGGTCTGTGGTAATTTAAACTGGATTTCTGTGTCCTGAAAAAACCCTGCATCACAACCAACTCCACCATTTTTGGCATGGCTCTAAGATCTCTGCTTCCCCCTTTTTGGCTTTGTTTAAGGTAGTCGTTTCCCTACATGGCTTTTGATGGGTGATGTTTACTAATACACATCAGATTCGTGTTAGTGTGTAGGAGGATGTGGGCTGGTTATGAACGCAAACACATTGAACTTCTCCAAAAGGCTGGTGGTTGTAAATATGCCTGGCAATGTGGGGCCTAAAACAGGAGACGCTTCCTCACAAGGTTTAAATCTAGGGAGTTTCCAGGGATCGACCGCACACACAAATCTTTCCCTTTAAATCAAAAGTATTACATAGGCTGCCAGTTCCTCAGCTGCGATGAAACTTTGGCAGGACTTGGACCTCTAGGTACTCTTTTGGATCTATTGCTCTGTTGAAAAATGCCTTTGTAACACGCTGCCATAAAGTAGGATGGGGCCTGTTTGTTACATCATGTTTATGTCTCTCCAGTCAGACCAACTGCGCCTCCAGTTAAGTGAATATTTCATACTCCTTAGACTGGGGCAATAAAACCATACATAGACCCAGTTATACTTGAAATATAAAAAAATCCATTGCAAAATCCATCGGTCTAAGTTGCAACCAACAAAAATGCTTATATATATATATATATATATATATATATATATATATATATATTGCTGTGTATAATGTTTATAATTATGGCATTCACAGGAAACAGGAGTCTCGATTATCTGAAAGTCACTCAGGCTTAGGTCAGACCAGAGCTCCGTAAAGACTCTGTATTGGTATGGTTTAATACCGACCAAGAGGTTTGCCCAGCACTTTGTTTTCTGGTGGTACTCAGCTAGTCTGCGCAGTCGCTGAGCGTCCTTGGCTCATCTGCGCAGCTTCGAGCAGAAGGGAAGGTCCCAAAGGGAGGGTCTGAAATGTTCCGGATCAGTCGCTGCTTTGGCCTGGCCAAATGCAGCCTGAGGCGGAGACAGCTGGTGTGGTCTGCCTGTTTTCCGTGGGAACCCAACCCCCTGTCTGCTGGGTTACGGCGGCGCCGGTTAGCGTCGGGCGCTTTCTGGCGCACCTTTGGTTCCCCGTTCTCCCTCTGTGCGGTGAAGTTGGCCCTGTTTGCTGTTTGTGAGTAATGGGAAAGAAAGCTCTGTGATGTTCTGCCTGGTAAGCATTTTGTTTTCGAGAGCTGCAGGGGACACGTGCCACTCTGGCTCCGTGTGTTTGTGCCGGCCAATCCGTTTCATGCGTTCTTTTTTTTTGAGGGATATGGAAACTAAAAATAGTTTTCTCTAAAACACAGTCTTGACAAGTTGAGAACCTAAACGTCCCAAAATTAAATAAGTCATTAGGGCTGTAAATGAAAGTCGTGCTTAACCTCGTAAACATTTACAAAGATTTCAATCAGTTTAAAAATAAAGTTAAAATTAGTTTAAAACAGTGAACAATTTGCAAGGACAACCGACATTGTGTTGTGTCCACAGTCACACAATTTTAGTCCAAATTCAGCTATGTATTTCATTTATCTGTCATGAATGTAAGGCAACGGAAAACAGCCAATTACAGCGTAGCTTCATCCCTAGAGATTCCTCATACTTAGCTGATACAGCCCCACAGGAACCGGGGCACCCATTTCAAGGGGGATGGATAAACAATCAGTCTGTTGACCGGCTATGTAATTACCAAGCTACATATACATTTCGAAAAATAACAAAGGGCTTCATCCCAAGGCAAATTGAATTCCATCTGTAAATGGCTGGAAGCAAAATAAATTACAGTTAAAGCACACAATCCCTGCCATGCGCCCTCTTCTGTAATTGACTCAATTATACAATGTAGTTTCTACTGGTGGAGCAGTCTCTGTCACATGCATCACATTTAGCCTTGAGTGGATCCCTATTGACGGTTTAACTCATAATACATGGTGTGGCATTCATGAGGACGCTGGTTTAGGCTTCCCTAAACACTGTCCAATGGCACGCGGAACGCAGATGAGCTCTTGTAATCACGCCACTGCATACAGTTTCACATGCTGTATAAATGGCAAGCGCAGCTAGATCGTTTCGGCACGAATACTGGGAGGTGGGGGGGATACTCCTGATCGTATCGGAGGTGAATTGATCTTTAGGGCACAAAAGCCAGTCAGAGTGACCTCGGTCTCCCCTTCAAAAAGCAATGCACTTTGGCTCTCGTTAGTTGCGAATGGTAATCAAATCAAACCGCCCCAGTATGTGAGAGCCAGAATAAGATATGGCGATATGACCGTTAATGGTGGTCGCACTAAATAAACCTCCTGTCTGAGACAAAAATAGCAAATCCAGTGTCTTCTGTGTGCTATCGCTCGTAACATGGGCATTGGAGAGCCCTATATCGTTATTTAAAACTGCTGTGACTTGAAACCAACACAGTTACCCTCCATGTACTATTATGAACTATTTTGTGTAGTTCAGATAGTTTATCAATTCTTGTTTGAAAAACCATCTGCAAATTTGGTATTTATTGTGGTAATGTGAGACAAACATGCAAACCAGTCATTCGCAGTAGCAGGTGTCACTTTAACTAGCTTTAACTAGCCCATAAATCTGTAATATCAGCCACTGCATAGCAATCAAGTGCTCAAAGCACATCTGAATAATTGATGGTCATTCTGACCATCAATTATTCAATTGTTTGACTAATTAAACAACGGGGGATGAGTAGATACAGGAGAGGGAGGGTGTGGGTCTGGTGAGGACAGTGAGCTTCAAACTTGGAGTGCATAGTTGGTTAGTGCATATTGATTGGTTCAAAATACTCAGAGGCCCTTCTGTGATTGGTGCTCATTGCATTGTTATCAACTATGAGCTTTAAACACGTTGTAAAACATCTCATTCAAGGACACAATCGATAAACCGGGCATGATGTCTGGATCTTTGGGTGTCTGTACAACATGCTTGCGATTAGCTATTGCATTGTATTATGCTGAGGCCAATGTAAAATGAGTTCTAGGGTAAAACACAAAGAAGACACTGAAGTAGAAATAGTCAATCCTCTTTTAAATCACCCTTTTAAATAAGCTCTTTAGCATTTCAAGCAAACAGCAGGATTCTGCTTCACACATCTAAAATGCCTGCTTATTGAAGTTTATTGAAGATTATTAATACACTTGCTGTAGCATTAGTGGAGACACACACACACACACACGCACACACGCGCGCACGCACACTCACCTCTAAACACACGGGCCAATTAACCAAAAAAAGAATTATTTAGCAAAACACTCAGAAACGCAGAATATGTTAAACGCTCTGTAGTGCCCCTTGACAAATTTGAATGTGTATAATTCACAGATGGTTTATTTAAAGGAATAAATAAACAAACAGGGACACATTTATGCCCAAGTAGCCTCTAGCATATTTCTCTCTGCTCTCCATTAACGTTGCCTGTCTGCAAAGTTGGCCCTCGGTTTTCTCCCCAAACGCGTACATCTTGGTCTTTGCGCAGTAATTGAGCGTCCCCTATGCAAACATAATTTGACTGGATAATGTTGTCTTTTGTGTCATGATATAAGTTGCAGGTCTGGTGTTGTTAATTATTTTGAACTCTCGTGCATGACCAAGTCCACCCTCCACGCACACTCTTCCAGATGGTCTTTCGGAGATATGGATGTCTTGCCCTCACTAGTGTTAACAGCTTCGGCTGTCACAAGTGAAATAAAAAAATGTAGTATTAACATGGATATGCACTGTACATGATTCCCAGTCTTGGATAAATTCATTAACATGTATAAATGTTGTGGTTGGGGGGGGGGCAGCTGTTTGGATAATGGTTTAGGTGTCTCAAAATAGAAAGTGTTCAGTTGGACAGCTAATGGTCCCTTAGTCAAGCTACTTAACCTGAAAAACTCCTCAGGTAAACACCCAACTGTTTATATGTAAGCCACCCCAGATAGCGTTGCCTTCTAACCAACTAAGTAATTGTAATGAAAGGACATGATTTCAAATAAGGCGTAATTAAAGAATGTACACTAATGAAAAGAGACGTGAAACGCTCGGTATGTATCAATACCTCTTTCATGAACAGACACTCATCCAAGCTAGGGTTTTTCTCTTTCCTGCCACTCTGTTCGTCTGTTGTTCGGAAGGCAATGCGACCAAACTGTAGCGATCTCGTTTGAAGAGCGAGCGCTGGGTATGCCACTCGCTGTGCTTGCTGTCACGCGCAAGGTTTACGAACAGATGGGAATCTTTGCTGTTTTCGAGACAGGGACTTCCATTTGTGGTGTCCCACTTCTCGGAGCTGTAATGTCAATGTTTCTGTCTGCATTGAGCCGCGCAGATGCTCTCACCAAGCTGCCACCTTTCAGCGTCACTTCCATGTGTTTCCCCATCAGCAGGATAAGGAGGCGTCAGTGTGAGGTGGATATCTGCGACACTGGGATTAAAAAAAAAAAATCTGCAGTTGGGCCACTTAAAACGTTCGAAAGAAGGAGAAGGAGTCCTGCAACAGATGGTATGGCCTCCTCAAGGCCCTTATCTCAACATCATCGGGGCTGTCTGGGATTGCCTGGACAGTCAGAAGCAAGAGAGACAGCGAAAGTCTGTAGAAGAACTGTGGAAAGTTCTCCAAGAATCATGGAACAATCTGCCTGCCGATTTTCTTAAAAAACTGCAATTGATCCAGCTTTAAGGGCATCAGGGTGGTCAAAAACTTTATTATTATTATTATTTTTTGCTTTTTACTGTTTACTGCCCTTTATAGTATTTATTTTAAATGTAGAGAATTTTCATTTAATTATTTTGAACCTAGGTCACAACCCTCTTGGATGTCATGGGCATGGAGAGCTCCCTCAAACTCACATCGGGGGTTTAATTTGGGGCAGATAAAAGCCAGTTGGGTTCATGCTGAGCGGGCGGGCCACGGTGTACAGCCTGTCAGAGGCTCCTGCCAGAAGCCGTCGGAGGGTGTATTTGTGACGCGGCTTTCTCAGAAAGCAGTCTGAGAGATTGACTCTCGGTCCAAGGCTTGGAGAAGTGCCTTTTGTACTCTGCTGAAATAAATGTTTGAGTTATGCTCATTGGAGGTGTTCTGTTAGACACGCGTTTGTGTGCTTGTGTCTGCGGTTTTGCTTCGTCTTTTGTGTTATGTGGAAAATAATGAAAAAAGAAAACATCCAGACATAATTATCTTTTACAAAGAAGAGATTTATAAAGTCGACACCAAAGGTGTTTGAATCTGTGGTGTTATTTTATATAACCAATTGGTTCTTTGTATAACTGAGCCTTAACTTTCAATTAAACTGAACTTAAACTTAACTAGTTTTCTGACTTTGCTGAAGGTCAATTCTTACATTTAAAAACTTAATGTATCTTTCTTATTGGAATTTTAAAAAATAAAAAATAAAAAAGGAGTGAATGAATGGAATACTTCTGGAAATTCCAGATTAGTGTAATTCGGAAATTAGTTTCAAATGCATTTGAGAGTTAATTCTCATACATTTCATCACCCTTAAATTGGTCGAGTGTCTGTATTATCTTCGAAGTTACACCAGGTATCACCTGATTCTATATCATGTAAAATCTTAATTCAATATGTGCTGGTTTGACAGAGATAAATGATCAGGACACGTTTTTAATTGTACAGGATTAACCCATCAATATTGTATCGCATTAACGTGGATTATTTTGTAGCTTTGAATGGAGCTTTTCACCTGGAGGCATCCAAACGCTATCAACACAGAGTGTACCAGATAATCTAGAGGAACTCAATGAATGATAACTAGGTTCGACTGGAATGATCATAGTGGTGGTGGATCTGAACGCTGTGACAGCGATTAAATTAAAAGCTTGCCACTGAAAAATGAAACTCACATTCACACAGGTTTTTCATGATGACACAAGGCATCATGAAAAACATGCTGTGAATATATATATATATATATATATATATATATATATATATACGCACTGTTTAAGATTTTTTTAAGACATGACCTTCTGTCGTCAGGCAGATGCAGATGGTTTAACATGTTTGGCGGGTGATGGCAGCTGATGGAATGTAGACAGATGCTGAGATGTGTGTAAGAATGAATGGATGTCATGTTGTGTACCGTAGGTAGAAGCCACGCCCACAAGCTGGGGGACATGCCCCCAGGTCTGCGGCGACTAATGGCCATTTATGATTTCACTTCACTCAGGTGCTTGCAAACAAAGACTTTTAAACCAGCACAGCTTGTAGAGAGAGTTTAGACTTTGAAGAATTTTGGCTGTCTTTGTATTGCAAGTTTAAGAGCTCAAAGAGCTTGAGCTGTTTTTCTTTTCGTTTTTTTCTTTCCATTTGCTATTTTTGAAATTTGTTGTGGAAGGTTGTGCTGAATAAAAGCAGTAAAACCTCCATCCAACCCGCATGTCTCTGGCCACTCCCAGACTTGGCATGCCCCTGGCATGCTACAAAGCTCATCTGCGCACATATCGGAAAACTCCTTCCGATGTCCTTTCGAAATAAAACCCAATTATGAAACACCTTGCCCTGGGAGCAGGAAATCATACTGTCTGTATAGTTAAAGAGAAAACCACACATAATCAAATTTGCAAAAGAGGAAACTACAAATATTCTTACTTGTGCTGGAGGAACTACAAATATTCCAGTATTCAGGAGAATCTGATTTAGTTCTTGTCTCGGTCATTTTCTCTGCTACTTCTGATGAGGCGAGTGTAATGGCAAATGCTAAATGGCTTCTGCTGAGGATTCTTTTCAGACGATAGGCTGATATGGGCTTTTCAGAATTCTAATAAGTGGTAATTCCCGATATTAGCGTGAGGCTGCAGTTATTTTCTCTCCACTTACCTCCCTATGAGGTTATTTTATTTTCACTCTGAGCTGTAAAAAGCAATGTGATACTCAGCGGGTGTTAGCCTCGATGTCAGTGCTTGAAGGATATTGTGATTTACACACCTTGCCGTTTTTCCGATGTCACTGTTAACTCAAGTTTGGTTTCTTTCTCAGTGGTGTTGAACAGTAACCTTCTAGTCCAAGGTCAGTTCCTCAGTCACTACTCTTAACTGTGTGAATTTACATAGCCCCTCAACATTCCTGGCTACTGGTGTTCTGCCTTGAGCAGTATCACTCTGTTCTTTAACTACAGGTGTTCCTGTGTGTATCAGTGCACTCGAAAGAGAGATGATAGCCCCCCCCGGGCACTAAACCATGTCAGGTAATCCAGGAAATCCGGGTAATCCAGGATTACGTGGCGATCAATCGCTCCCCTATGGAGGTTCTACTTGAGCTTCTTCCAGCACAGCAGGGAGTTTGTTTCATCGCTCACCAGCATCAGCATTCATGTGGCAATGCGTTTTGAAACACACAGAGATACAGGCACAGGCCCACGCCCACACACCCATCCACACCTACGAGCGCTCAGGCACACACACACACACACACACACACACACACACACACACACACACACACACACACACACACACACACACACACACACGTACATACTCGCAATTATTATTTTTTTAAAAATTATTTGTTCCATTCCAGTGGTATCTATATCTTAAATGCAATATAAGACATTGAGCTAAATTATACATTTTTATGATTTTTAACTTTGATAAGCGATAGAAATTAGAAGAACTTTCATGAAAAGGGTCCAGGATGGATTTTGTCAGATTAATTTCTGGTTGCAGTACATTCAGTTCTACGTTGCTAAGACACTTTTAATTTGTCAGTTCCCTCAATGGCTACAATTTCGGTTTCATTATTTTGTTCCATTATCATGCAGCATTTTAAAAAATGTTTTTTATGCATTCAGTTCTGGAGAATCAGTCGTAAGATGCTGACATAAAGTAGACAGTAATGGGTGGGAGTTTTCGTTTCTCTCCAGTGTCAACAGCGACCCGTTTCTGAAGAACTGCAGAAAATTGCTTCTAAGTGGGACATTTGTTCTAAATGGAGTTCCTCTCCAGTGTGCTCACTGGCTGCCAAGAACACCAGTTGTGATCAGAGTTGCACAGCGCTTAGTTTGAGATAATATTGAAGGCTCCGGAGAGAAGGCATCGAAATTTCTTAGGGCCTGTTTCAGTAAGTTAATGCGTGTGTGTGTGTGTGTGTGTGTGTGTGTGTGTATGTATATGTGTGTATAAGCTTTCAAAGCAGGCAGCTGACAAACCCTTAGTGGATTTGTTTCGGATATAAGACAAAAGCAATAAAAAGGAAAAGTAATTATATTTTAAAGAGGTGAAGGTGCAAGAATCAATTACATTGAAGTTAAATGCCAAAGTTTTAATATTTCAATTGTAAGTCTTAGAGTATAGATTATAATAACGTTTCACAAATTGCTTTTGACAAAATTCAACTGCGGCGAGACTTCTTGTCTAAGACAATTTGTTTTCCACTACCCACTTTCAAATATTGCATTTGAAGGGCATGAATACGCTTATAAGCGTGGACACAAGGATAAAATAATTGCTGTGAAACAATTAAACAACAGTAAAAATTGTTGTTACTTAAGGGTTTAAAGGGCTCTGGTAATAACTATTTTGACTTCTCATTTGAGTTTCAGTCCATCAGGTCCCTCTAGACATACTGGGGGGGGGCTACATGCACTATGTGCTCTTGCAGATAGGAACATAGTGATATTTTTCAGTGTGGAGTGGTAGGGCATTCTTGTTCTAAGGTTCACAGGATAGATTTTCCATTTCGCTTGGCCTGGGGGGCTCTGATTTCGAGCCAAAACCAATTTAAGCTAGGGCACTTCTTTATTTTCTGCTGATATAAAACTGTTTTCTCTCTCTGTATATTCAACTTCTTATCGTTTTCTACGTTTAAAATGATTATTAACAGACAAATTAGAGGTTGTTACCTGGTATGGACTGCTAGGTGTGCACTGGAACAATTAACTCAATGATTCATATGAAGTGACTCATAATTGATTCATGAGTCAATTCATGTATATATCAGATCAGATCCTGGAGACCTCAGAGAAAAAACTGCCTATGTCTGGGGCTTCTGGGGCTCCACAAAACCACAGTCAGAGCTGCTTGAAAGAAAGACAATGGGCAAAAATAGGGTCGCACACACTCATACACGCACACAAACACGCACACACACGCACACACCTTGAAGCAGTCCTGCATGGAGAAGTGAGCCAAAATTCCTCCACGGTTATGTGAAAGACTAATCAATAACTACAGGAAGCGTCTTATTGCAGTTATTACTGCTAAAGGTGCCCTACCAGTTATTGAGTCCAAAGGTGAATTACTTTTTTACCAGGGGGTATTGGGTGTTGTGATATTTAGTGTATTTACTAAAGAAAATAGCAAAATTCTTCACTCAGGGCTCATTCTATCTAATATTTTGTTCTAGTTGAAGATCTGATCAAATTTAGAGTTAAAAAATGTGTTACTCATTAAGTATGTTGTAACTATGATTAAAGAACACTGTACACATATTTTACTGCTTTATAAATACACAGTGTGAAATGTTAAGCAATAATTATTAGCAACGTAACGACAAGAAGAACCACATATTCGGTGGTATTTCTTCAGTACAAGCTGAGGAACTATCCATTTTCATCCTGACTGCTAGATCAGCAAATAAATAAATAAATTAGACCGATGCATCAAGCGGCGTTATTTCCTGTTGCTGAGCCAAATTAACTTTGTCAAACAATGCCACGATCTGTGTGCCTCCAAAAGGCCAGGCCATCTCAAATTTTTACGCTCGAGTCAGACACTATCAGTGCCTTTTTGTTTTCCTGTCAAAATGCTATGCTGCCCAATTATAATCTCCCTAAAAAGCCAAGACAGGCACGCTCGCTTCTGCGGGCCTTAATGTAGAATTAATTACAGTGGTGAATGATGGCGGGAGCCAGCGTCAGAGCAGGTGTCGCTAACAGCCTTGCCGACCCAGAAAAAAACAGACGTATAGACACTCCAGTCAGGTGAAATGTCTCTTCTCTATATCCTGCCTACTGTCATGGCAATGTTTTCTGTTGGATTTTAACGTTGTTTCAAGAAAAAATGCTCACAGGTATTTTAAAGGTTAGCACGAGGAGTCATATATTCATTTTGATTGTTAGGTATAAAATGATGTGTTGTAAACTCATTGGCTGTGGCTAAGGACTTAAATGTGCTATCAGGTCGGTCTTAACATGTTTGCCCATCTTTTGGTTTCAGCACGACCTGTTGAATATTCAGTTATTAATGAAATATTTATGATCAGGGGTTAAGGGGGGAGATTAGCAGATTCTGCTGCTTATCTGCATACAATTTAGCATGATGCTCTGAGTGTGAGCAAAACTTTCTGAAAAAGCGAATAGCCTAGCGACTGACTGGGACCTTCTCAACAAGGAACATTAATGCAAACGTTGAGGGTATCACCTGCAGAAAATACACGTATGCCTCAGTTACTGAAATTGCAATTACTAAGTACCCTTGACTGGTAGCACATGCTAATATATGTAAAGATGTGCAGGCATCCTTTTCAAAATGAACACTAGGTTGCCCTCTCCACAGGGCAAACCTATGGCTCTGATATGAAGTACTATTCAAGAGGAATGAAGATGATGAGATTTCAAAGTTTAAAGCATGGGGCCCGAATGGTGCTTACTCCTGTGAACCCTACTACTGAACTGGTTCCATGGAAGGTTGACTTGGCAATGGAATCACAACCGAACACAGTTAATAGGAAAACCCCCTTATCATTTAAATTCCAATCTGGAAACACTAACTGGGGTTTTAATCACATTTCATGAAATTATGAGTTGGAGTTAATTTAAACGGATGACATTTCAATGGCATATCAGACACATGAGACAGGTATTTCCGTCTAACCACATAACAATTTTCACTGGAATTACAACAAGAGATAGAAGGAGACAATCTATGATGATGCCTCATTCTGCATATAAATAATAATCTCGAACGGAATGGCAAGACCACAATTAATCAAGCAATTAGAGGCTGTATTCCGAATGCTAGGGGTGAAATCGATCTAATTACATTTCCATAAGCCCCATGTTTCTATCTTGTTTGTGCTTTAAATAATTACTTCATTGTTCTGGATGTGTTCTGTTCATCACAAGTAACATTGTTTAAATATCTGGATACACTATATTTTTCCCTGATTGTTTCATGAAGGCAGTAATACTATGTAGTACGCATTAGTATTCGTGTTTACAGTTAACAGTATGATAAGAAAATGCACGTATGGCCAGAGGTCCTAGATAATCTTTTGGCTTTAGCTTGACCTTTAAAATATTTACCAATTAATTTAAAATTCATGAGTTGTGGTTAGAGGCTTGCGTGGGAGAACAGCACCGGTTTATGATAAAAACAAAAACACAAACTATTGCAGAGAGGCTGGCCTAAGATTAAAAAAAAAAAAATGCACATTACATTACTGAATGATTGATAATTTTCCCCCCGTAAACCTGGAATCAGACAGTATTTCTCTCCCAAAGACAACCCCCCCATCATGGACAATTATGGGTCTTTCCATTTATGCACCTCTCTATTTACCGGCATGAGGAGAGAAGGGAGAAATTATGAATCTCTGGTGGTGCCTCCAACTCACCCATCTTCCAGTCCCTCAGGCAATACCGCTCTGTACTGGTGGTTCAGGATATGCACGTCCACCAACAGCACTGCTGGTCCGCAGGTATCTGGAATCAATTTTCAATGTTTCTACTATTCTGACATTTCCACATACCGAGTACAGGAGACATACTGACAGCTAAAAAGCTGGTTCTGTGATTTATTTCAGTCAACGGCAATTGACACAGTGATGACAGATGCGCCCAGTATGGCAGTACTTTCATTCTCCGTCCAAAGACAGGTATCTTAACTCCTCTCCTGTGACTTTAAGCTCCTCGAAAAGGTCTGAGTTCATACTAAACTCATTCTAATGGATAAGTAAGTGTATATATTTTGAATATATTGTGATAATTTACAGTAGACCCCACGTGTCAGGTGAAGAGTCCCGTGGATACATGAAGTGGATACCTTCCACCTCTGGGGCTCGTAGAAGTATCTGAAACGATGTGTCACAGGTTATAAGTAATTGCAAATATTTAGGGTGATCGGTTATGTCCATAGTGCGCTGCTTCCGTCTGAATGTTCCACGGAAAGCCTGTTCCCGGATACTCTCCGGTTGGTCTATAGAACAGGTGCGATTTTAAAAGTCTGACAATATACGCTGAGGAAGAGTCCTTCTAGCATTAAACCAGCATTGATATTCAGCATTAAACCAGCCCCTAGCGGTTAATGTTCCAGTCAGAATCTCACGTATAATCCTGCTAATAGCGGCTTGTGTGCATGTGCACTGTATATCATGCTTTGCATTGATAATGAAGTTATATGTCACATACTGACACATATATCATCTCTAACTGGCACATCTATAAACATGGGTTTCAGAGACGATTTCGAAATGGAAACAGCAAGTCCATATTTACGGCACCCACTTGTGCGCCGTTCCGGTCACAGCCATTGTGCCGCTTGGCACACAGTGTGGCGTTGGGCGCTGTGAAGTGCAAATATGCACCTGCAGCTTCAAGCGTGTAGCCGCGGCCAGTTTTAGCTGTGATGTGGCAGAACTTTAAGGCTCCACCCAGAGCTAAAGCGCAAAGATCCATTCCTATGCCTCTGAATGCTTTGAAATAACCTTTATCTACACGGTTTGGAGAGCGTTTTAAATGGAGTTTCAGCTCGTCCGTATGTTGGTTCAAATGTGCAAAGATGTTCAAATCCTAGTAATTCAAATACGTTTTATTTTCGTATTTCATTCTCTCGACATTTTCTTTTGATTAAACTGAAGCCCTGAAGAAACTAATAGTCTATTTCTGTTCAGAAACCGGTGACTCTATGCATTATAGATTCTCTAAATTGATCAAAATCAGGTTACGGATCTTATTTTTGTGCACCTCATTAATTTGTGAGAAATTAAATACATTTTAAAAATGAATTTTAGGTTGCTAAAATAAATGGCTGGAAAGTATTTAGTTTTACAAAGTGCTATTAATCTTTATTGGTTGTTGCGTTTAAAGTATTTTTTCCCTATTTGAAAACAAGAGCTCATTTTTACTCATTAAGAAATAATTAGGCACTGTTGCATTACTAATAGCCTTTTCTAATTTTAGCTTTACGTATAAACAGGTAACAGGGTTCTAATTACTCACTTAAATAAAAGCTTATTATTTGTTTGACTAAACTAGAACGGCCTAAAGTTATCTGGAAGTGACAGCTTATGATCAGTTTGTGGACAAACAGTAAAGTAACTACTGATTTATTGAGTAAGTATTTGTGTTCTAAACTAAAACCCAAACTATTTCCCTGATTAAAAATGAATGAGAGATGTGAGAAGTGGAGTAAGCTTGGTCAGGTTGCCATCAAACTGTTGCCATTTCCCTCACATCAGTTAATTTCTGTTAACTGAATTAACTTTTAACCTAGCCACATATAAAAAAACACTGCTGCACAATTGCATACCGTGAACTTACACACTTGTGTAGGTTTCCATTCACCACAAGGTTAAGCTCCGAAAATGTGGCCCTCCTCCCAACAAATTGTCGTCAGCTACAAAACTATTTAAACCGGAGTAAAATATTCAAGAGCTGGCCAACCTGCAGCCAAGTGTTTTCAGCAGCGCAGAACAGATGTGTAATATGTCAGCATACTCCTAATGAGTATAATCAACTCTGCATTGATGTGATGCCAAATAATGGCCTTGCATTTTTAAAGAGCCGCAGTTATTTAAAGCCACCAATTTGAAGATAACTATAACGACAGTTTCAAATAAATCTACCTGGAGCTCTCAAACTGTTAGTAATATTAAAGCTTTTTTTAATTTTCATTTCAGATATTAAAAGAGGAATGGTACTAAATACGGTTCAACGTGTTTTCCTAGGCAGATAATTAGGTTGCGATGATGATTTAAATGTTCAGTTTGAGGTTGGCCTCGCAAAAGAATGTATTTGTTCTGGGTGGAAGGTGTTCAGGTGGAAATGTATTAATGCGTTCAGTTGGATAGAGCAAATTGAAAAACGGTCAGATTACTTGAATAAAATTGTACTTTCTGTGCACTCTTTAAACCTGTAATAAAGAGGGAATTTTCTGTCACAGGATGATATGGATAGTTTTACAAAAACAAAGCATTATCTTTTCATGTTTGTTCTTTTATTGACCCCCCAGCCCCGAAAAGGGCAATTAAATATCAGTCCCTATATTTCTCTGGTACTTCACATCAAAGCCACTAAAGTGTGTTCCTGTGAGTCTTGGCGTGACGGGTGGAGGTCTCTGGTTAGGTAGTGACCATTTCACAATCATGTCTACATAAATGTCTGGCCATCTTCAAACCTTTGGTTGTTGTGTTTCCCTCTGCAGTAAGTCAGACTACACACATACACAAAAGACCAGCCTGGCCGTTTGGAACTGGCTGCTGGATACTCACCTCAGGATAAGGGCCCCAATTAGGGCAGGAAAATCTTTGCTATGAAAAAGTGATGGATAAGAGCATGAGTTCCAGCAGTTTGACAAACAAATACACGTTTATATATATATATATATATATATATATATATTTTTTTTTTATATAAGGACAACAACAAGACAAAGAACTTATGACTGAAGTAGGAAATTCCAACCTATCTGGGTTGCTTTTTTATTGTTCCTTTCATGACATTCTCTTGGGGATTCTGGTTTTGACCTTGTCCATTCCACACAGTAATCGGTATATTGAAAAGTGCTATTCGGTGCCACTAAAATCGATATTCAAAGTCCTCATGCGACCTAAATACCGGTGACCCCGGGTCCGATTGTCTGCATTCCTAAAGTGGTTTCTCGAATATGAATTCTTTAATTATTAGTGGACCATAAAATAAGCGTCAGAAAGCTTCACCTGGCTATGAACGATGAGAGCTACTTTCTGTCACCAACCTCATCGAATCTACAGCTCGCTCCACAGGAATGCTAATTGGCTAGGATGATAGTTATGCAGAGGGCTCATAAATTCCATTAGCTGTGCGTTTTTTGTCAATACTGTATAACATGTCGGCACCTATTTATTCTTAAAAAAGAGGCAAACAGCAACGCCAACCTATCTGGAGCAGCTCTGGCCACACCCAAAGCCTTCAGTATGCTGCCCGGTTGGCAGGTTGGCTGCCAAAGGCTGCTGTTTAATGGACTTCTCAGAACGCTGCCAAAGGGCTGCTCCCATAAGGCCCTTGCAGGTTAGTGGCCCATTTAATAATGACACAAAGTAAACATGGCACAGGCTGTTTGTGCATGGCCTGTCCTGCGAGCCCAGCCTCCTGCGAGCACAGCCTGAGGTGTCACGTGTCCCGTTCCTCAGTCGTGGTGAACGAGGAACAGCAGCTGATTTGCCCCCGGCCCATCAGTCATATTAACGTCGGTATTGTATGAAAACACACATTACCCAGCCTCTTGGTCCTCTTGGTTATAATCACTTTATTTTTATGTTTTTCTTTTGAATGATACCTGACAAGGTAATATGCGAGTGTGATTTGAAAACAGTATGCGTCGATATTAGAATTTGCTATTTTCTGGGACTGAAATAGATAAAGTTCAAACCTTGGTGTCATAATGAATAAAGTAACTAATTGGCTGTGAAGGAAGCGGCAAGGCCAGTCCAGAAAATCCATTTGACTTAATCACAGGTCAGAGCCTAATCCTCTCTGGTTTTAACCCACTTTAAAAGGAATAACCTTTTAACAGCAGGATGTCTAAAACTCGGAAAAGCCAGCCTTTTAGCACACCTGAATTGCCATTACGGGCTGGCGCGGGAGAGCGCAATTTTCTCTCCCAAACCGGAAAAGGTTGACCCCTCGCAGCCAATTTATGACCTTATCTTTAATTTATTGTGTGGCTGGAGAGCATCATTAGCATATCAACGCGCCGCTCCGTGTTGTGGCTGCTGTTGGAAATTAAAGGCTCCCTTGTCGCTTATTTGCATAATTGGACCAATAAGCGAGTGTGAGAGGAAAGGCACGAGGGTGTGCTGGAGAATGCCACTGTGCAACTTCACCGCTGTGCAGATTAAGAAGGTGCTGCTTCATGCTTTCCCAGAAAAGGAGCTACAGCACCAGGAAGCGGGGGGATGTGGGCGGGGT
>JAOYSI010036115.1:0-26540 GCA_025775065.1 Hiodon alosoides
AGAAAAAGGCCACGCGCGCTGCAGAAAAAGGCCACGCGCGCTGTAGAAAAAGGCCACGCGCGCTGCAGAAAAAGGCCGCGCGCGCTGCAGAAAAAGGCCACGCGCTGCAGAAAAAGGCCACGCGTGCTGTAGAAAAAGGCCACGCGCGCTGCAGAAAAAGGCCAGGCACACAGCAGAAAGAGTGAGACGATGTAAAACATGACTGCTAATGGGGAAAAACTGCATATGCGTCCAAATGATTTGAGGCACGCTTGTGAGTTTGTTTGGACTGTACATATTTAAAATGCCGCTGCGCTCAAATCCCAAGTCACTCAAAGAGATCTGACCTGCTCGTTCCCTGTAGCGGTCTCTGTCCAGAACAGCCTGTAACCCTCTGCAGGGCTGATCTCAGGGGCTGGGGTATCCCAGGAAGCCTGGATGGAGGTGGGACTCGTAGCCTCTGCTCGGAAGTTTCCCACGGGACCAGGGATCTGCACTGATGGTTAATGGGAACAGAATGCCAGTGGAGTTGCCTTTAACCATAGAGAGCCTCACTAATCAGTATTATTGCTTGTGGGGGAAATCTTTAAAATATCCTTTAGGATTTTTCCTCCAGTGTTAGCCTTTTGAGTATGAAAATAAGTAAAAAATGTATTTTTGAATGTCACGAGGTGAACAGCTTTTCTCTGGCTATTTTCAACAAAGGGCTAAAGGAGGCTTATTATGGTCATGACATTTTTCAAGGAGATCCTTTTGCAGTTTAAAGAGCCTGTGATGTTACTGGATAAAGGCTGGAAGGTAGAGGCTGGAAAATGAAGATGAAATTGTCTGAAAACGGAATTAATGCGTGACGCTCAAAACACGCGCTGCATTCTAACACACACATGCATGCATGTTCTGAACCGCTCGTTTGAGCGTCTTGTCTCAGCCCTTTTGTTACGCTGGGGGTACTTACGTTCCTGCTGTGTGGAGACTCTGACAGACGGTGAACTCTCTCCGGGGCCGTGCTCGTTATACGCCACCACTCGGAAGGAGTATACTTGCTCAGGCTTTAAGTTGTTCACAGTGAATTGCAGTGGCCCAGACTCTGAAGTGTTCACTGAGCGTTCCCTGAAAAACCCCCACATCAGAATCAATACTGTCATAAACGTAACCAACCACAATCAAACCTCAGTACAAAGAACTGTGGATCAATTTTCATTTATTAGGCAGTGCTTTCAACTAAAAACTAAAAAACCAAAAAAATCCAGCCTTTATGCCTGTATTCTCTTTAATTTAAATTTAAAGATTTTTATTCATTTAAGAATAAATAATCATGGCACTATTATCTTTGAATTAACCTGCAGTTCTTAAAAGCAAGACAACCTGGTGCCTGAGCATTTTCTGTTTCTAATAATTATTCATGTAAAGTTGATTTAAAAGTCTTCACATCCACAAAATAATAAAGAATAATACGTGCATTACTTACTTGGAGACAATGTATCTGAATGATACTTTGCTGATGAATGGAATTTGCTACATTGTGAGTCTATTGGAAAGGTTATGCAAACGTAGATCTATTGACCGATGGGTTGATTAGAAAGCCACCCAATTGGTAGGAGGTAAGGCTTAACTTAGGGCAACCAGCTAATCACACTTTAAATAGCTGTATTCAATAGAAAAATAGGAAACAGTCGTGCACATTCTATTAACTTTCCCTGTTTAACTCCTACTCTAGGTTAAAACGGTGAGATCAGAATTTGCCGTAAAAGGTGATTATATGCCTAGTCACCTTTTACGGCAAATTCTGATCTCACCATTTTAACCTTCAAAGTAAATAATCCATTCTAGAGTAATAGTCCATCTAAAACAAGTTTCCAAGTTTCCTGTCCTCTGTAAGTGCCATTTCCCTTTCTTACGTTCTGGCTATAGTGGGACCCCTCCATCATTCTTCTCCTTTCCCGCCCTTTTCCCCAGTGTGTTTGTGTTTCGCCTGAAACTCTGTCTGCTAATGCAGTCATCGCTGGAAAACAAAGCAAATTTAGACTGTTCTTACAAAACCCACTGTTTTAAATCCAATGTGTGCATACCTGCTGGCACCTTCCTGCGTGAAGTAGATGGCGTAGGTCGTGATGGTGCCTTGAGTCGCCACTGGGGGGCGCCAGCTGAGGCACACAAATCGGCTAGACACTAGGACAGGCACCACGTCACGGGGGGCAGAGGGGACTGTGCTTGAGTTCGGGACAGCTAGTTGGGGGGGTGGAGAGAGAGTCATTGGAAGAGAGCTGGGTTGGTTTCCCATAGTAAGACAGTAAAAGACACCAAGCATGGGAACAGGATACAGAACGAGGAGGGTCGTTAGGGAAACGCAGAACGAGGAGGGTCGTTAGGGAAACGCAGAACGAGGAGGGTCGTTAGGGAAACGCAGAACGAGGAGGGGCGTTAGGGAAACACAGAACAAGGAGGGTCGTTAGGGAAACACAGAACGAGGAGGGGCGTTAGGGAAATGCAGAACGAGGAGGGTCGTTAGGGAAACGCAGAACGAGGTGGGGCGTTAGGGAAACACAGAACAAGGTCGGGCGTTAGGGAAACGCAGAACGAGGTCGGACGTTAGGGAAACACAGAACGAGGTGTGGCGTTAGGGAAACACAGAACAAGGAGGGTCGTTAGGGAAACACATGCAGATATAATAACTAAATTTAAACAACCCTTTTAAGAAATAGCCTAAGCATGTTCTCCTGTAACTTCATAATAGGATGTGTGGCGCTTTCAGGTTTAGAATAGAGGTCTATCATTGAGAATTGTATCACGTTTGCCCACTTAACGTGGCATCTGTACATAGGAGGGGCAGCTGTGTGTTTTCACCATGAAACCAAGCTAATCCTTATGTAGGCTTTATATTAGAATGCCAGTGTACCTTTCCTACTGGATCTGTTCATTTTTAATGCAACGTTTTGCATTTAAAAGTCATCGTTTAACAAGAACACGGTTTAGTGGCTGCCCTTTTCAATGTATTGTGTGCTAATATATGTTTCTGACGGTGCTGTGCAATGCATATTCTGCGTTAAATACAAAAATTGAAGATCTGAAATTGGCAACATAAAATATTTAAATGCCATTTTCCTGAAGCAACTCAGTGAACCTATGTGGCTGAGGTCTAATGAATGAGACACACATTTTACCCTGGGTTGCTGTGAGTTGAACTAATGCATTGGTTTTAAAAATCCAGTAGTTTCTGCACATTTGAAACACCCAATTCAAGTAACTACTCTGGAGGGAATACTTTACAGACCGAGCAATTTATATCACTTAAAACTTTAATTGGTTATTTATCTTAATTAAGAGCTGCATTGGCAAGTGTGTGCGTGCAGGCAACAGCGATATAACAGGTGTAACCGAAACACTGATCATTGGTGTAATATCTGAGCTCTCTCCTCTGATTGGATGGTAACTAGCAGGAGCAGGCCCACCACCTATCATCAGACTGTTGGGCCTGAGAAAGGCTGTGTTTATGAGTCCGAGGTCGGGATATAACCGACAGCCCTGATTGTGGTTGTGGAGTCCTTATGAAGACGGAAACATGACACCTGACTGAGCTAGTTGGGCTGAAATAGGCATTAGTGTTACATTAGCGTTCTCTTCAGTTTAAAAGAAAACTGGTGCTACGTGCTTAACTCTAACTGCTGTAATCTGATCTGTATGTTTCCACAGAACAGTGTTTTTCATGTTTCAAATTTTAAATGCAGACTAATTTTTATTGATTAGTTCCTCCAATCGCATTATATATTAATTTTATACGGCAATGACAAACTTTTAAACATATTAAGAGCTTTAGCAATGTAACACTCTTTGTGATTATGAATACCGTTGTGAATTGTTGCATTGTTAGCTCATATCATTATAATTGGTAGTGTTACCTTGTACCTCAATTTTTAGATACGCTCCGTGCTGTGTTCAGTTAGCTCTGTAGTGTGAGTAAACCAATAGGGATGACTGTAATTAAAATTGTTACATTTGTCTTGACGGGTACAGGTGGATTTTCTGTAGTGTTGCTTGGTGAGGTTATATACGACTGTGGGTTCGGACAGGAGCATAAGTGCACGGATTTAGTTAGTCATGAGACTTTGAAGGCCACACTGCAGATAACTGTCAGACAAGGAAAATAGACCATGACAGTACCTTCAGAGGCAAGATAAAAGAATTGTTCTGGATGAAAACAAAGTGTTTAAGTGCAAGTGTTTAAGTGTAAGCATTCGCCATTATGCATAGTTCCATTAGCTAGTAAAATAACATCCTTGCAGCGTTAGGACCGTTATGCAGAAGACAACAATTTCACACTAATTGCAACTAAGTACATTTTTTTTCAGCACTACAAAAAATACACACAATAGAGTATCACGTTAAAAAGACGGAACAAAAATATAGACACCTCTTCACGTTGAGCGTATTTTAGTAGCCAACCGAAATGAGAAATGCTTTTAAGACATTTGCCCAATGTGCAATGTCCATAATAACAAGCTTATAATGTTATACTTAAAAATAATTTTTGTATTATTATGTTTTACACTTAGAAGAACAAAATGCACTTAAAGATTATACGCTTTAATACAAACATAATTTCCACCTCTGTTGTGTGCATTAAGAAGCTAAAGCACTTTAAGAAAATATCCCCTGTTTTAGTTAAAAGTGCAATTAAAGAAACGCTGTCCTCAAAATCTTTCTGGTCTTTCTGTTACTCATCCTTTGTTCTGTCTTGTATAGCGCAGGATTACAGTACATCAGCTTGACAGATGCACCCTTGGCACTCATAAGATGTAAGTGTGTCTATCCGTGAAGATAAAAAACTTCATCTTTCTTTCTCTGACACAAAGCAAGAAACCAAGCAGGAAGCCATTAAAAGACAAGGTCACCTAATTTTTCAAATCACCTCGACCATATTGTCACTATTTCACCAACTGCCACTAATCTCACCATTTGATTTGTTACAGCACACCCTGTGTATTTTTCACAACCTGTGAATGGAGTACTTCGGGTGTCAGCAAGAATTGCTCCCCAAATCAGCGATACGTTTTAACATCTGTCTTGGTGCTGGTGTACAACTATCCATTCCGTGTTTCAGCCAATTAAAGGAACCTTAAAGGAGTATTTTCTTCTGTTTCAAAACAGACTCTGGGGTTTTGAAGGTGTTGTGGATAGGTCCCATCTAGTACCAGAAACCCAGAAATGTTCTGTTTCAATAATATACTGTAAATATATATTTAGAACAACAAATAGCACTATTTTATCCAAGCTGAAGATGCTGTTCATTATTTTAAATTATTATAATATATCTATTGCACTTACCAACTTCCTTACGCCTATAAATATAGTCCTTTCAAGGTTTTTCAACTCAAAACAACACATTTTCACCGGAGATAATGTTGTCAAATTTCCGGCTCTGCCAGTGGGGTTGATTTAATTGTGATAATCTGCTTGTTCCAAAAGAGCAGAGAAAAAGGAATGAGAAACATTTTTTGTTCCTTTTTCATATCCTACACTTCAACACACAAAATGAGTAGCCCTTTACCGAAATGTCATTTAACAGTGCCGTGATCGTGATTCTTTTAACTGATGCAAAAAAACAACGACGACACAGGCACACAATCCTATTCTGTTTTGTGGTATGATGTCACGTTTGGAGAAACTGCACCTCCTAATTCTGGAAAATCCCAACGCATCGCTAATTTTTAGATAGTTAGACAGACACAGTTACTCAGGCGCCGATTAACTAACTGAGCTGAATGCCAATGGCAGAGGAAGGGCAGTGTGTCATTGGACACGGGATGAAAGTATTCCGCTTCAATTTGTAGATATGAGGCAGTGATTTATGCTCGTCCGAACATGTGCTAATAAGAGCAGTAAATTGCCTCACAAGCATTCCAACCAGTCCTGCCCCACAATGTGGTTAACTCAGACACAGGGCTTTGATCTAAGAACCTGCTGGTCTGAACATAACCACATATCTGCATGACCACTCATATTTTCCCAATATATATATATATATATGTGTGTGTGTGTGTGTGTATGCAAATTTATATATTTCTCTACTAACCTTATGCTAACTTGTTTTTGCTTTCGTTAAACCATCTTCCTTTTACTTATACATATCTAAATACCCAAAATGGAAAATGTATATATATCATTTATATACGTAGGAGTGAGAGAGAGAGAGACAGATGCCTCTTCCATGTTTCTCAATGAGCCTGGTAATGCAGTGCCAGCTTTTTAGCTGATATCGATCACCGACAAAATTAATAAAGTAACAATTCGGTACTTAAAATTATGTCCGGTTAACTTTCCGCAGATCAATTAAAATAAATGTTGGCACCAACATAATCGGGTCTGCCTAGAGCAAAGCACTATGACAGATGAATCACGGCCTAAACCCCCCTAAACTGCTTAAGTGAGACTCAATCGCTTGACTGCCTCTCTGAACCGACCTACCACGGCGTAATACAAGATTCGGCAGCGAATGGGAGGGGACGAGGTCTGTTACGGTTAAATGCTCAACACTGGGGCATATCCGTATATCCGTCATGTGAAACATACAGACTTTTCCCAGATCCTCTTTGAACTGCGCTGCCAAGGAGAAAATGAGCGGAAACCCAATCGTGAATGTTGGTCATCTCACAAAATAACTGAGTCTAGAACAATTCGCACCTAATTTGGGGAGGTTTTTTCCCCATAATTTTCCCATTTTCAAATAATTAGATTTTGTACAGATAATCAGGGCTGAGCAATTATGAAACAAATGCAGACAAATCAAATTGATGAAGCAAACTGCAGTCTGCACTTTGAGTATGTAGGATGTAATTTAAAAGCATTAACCGCAAGTTAAATTTGTGCGTTCACACCTGTGGGTTATTACAGTGGATTAGTACGTCTGGTACTGCACATTAGGCCAGTGGGAGCCACCCACGTTTCCTGGGCCACTC
Source organism: Hiodon alosoides (assembly GCA_025775065.1). NCBI lineage: Eukaryota > Metazoa > Chordata > Actinopteri > Hiodontiformes > Hiodontidae > Hiodon > Hiodon alosoides. The sequence continues at coordinate 6,933 of JAOYSI010036115.1, forward strand.
AGTGAAGATGAGTATGTTAGATTACTGTGGGGTGACTGTGACTAATCAGTTGACGTCACAGTGTTCGTGTATTTCACCAATTAATAGTTACATCCAGGCACTTCGAGACTATCCCAAGTTTCCTGGAGGAGACTGGAGGAATTTCTTTATGAGTGCAAACCAGCTCTCAGTAACACATGGGTGTACGAGCAGCAGGGCGTTGCATGAGGAATGCCAGTTCCAACGGACACATCCTGACATGTGGAATTCATTTAAGATTTGGCCAATTAGCATCTAAACGTGGGTTTGTCTCCCAGCGTAGCGACAAAGGATCCCAGAATGAATATTCATGACGGGTGAGTTAACTAGAGCCGCTAACGGGGTAGCATTCGAACGTTTATGCACACATCTGACTGAGAATGCAGCGGGGTGAGGCTGGATCCGATGTTCTCGTTTAGCACAGGTCTCGGGTCTCCAGCGACCGCATTTTGGAGCTGCATGGGTTCAGTGCAAAGTGGAGTGCTGTTAGATTCTGCAGCAGGAAGTCTGCCCTGTTAAAGCAGCTCCCTGAGAAATATGCACAGATTTAATCACTACGCTTTAATGTTTTCAAGGACAAAATCGTTTATCAGTGATCTAGTTGACTGCTCATATCCCGGGTGTATTATTTATCATTTTGGTCCGAAGCCATAAACATACCATAAAAATGAGCTGAAGAAATAAATAAGATACCTGCAACAATAGCAGACTATTAAACACAATTGTATTAAATGCGATTGGCGCGTTGTCAAAGTGTCAGACAAAAATACACTGACACAGAAAAAAAAGGTCTTGCTTTTATTGACCTACAAAACCTGAGTTACTCAAGGCCAAGGATTTATGAACCTCTAGTGTACGCTTGGCTGTTTCTTGCCAGCCTTTCATTGGAAGTTTAAGATTCCTCTCTCAGATAGAGGGAATAGTTTCAGCTTTATTATCATTTTGGGAGCAGCTTTCGTTTCAGAAAGCATTTTGATGTCTGGACTTCATTGGACCGACCTTTTAGTTTGATTTCCATTCTTATCGTCTCCCGTGTGGCACACAGTTGACTTTGATAAGCCAAGTCTGACTGCAGTCAGGAACAATCGAAAGTTCTCTCTCTGAACAAACAAGAAGACTTCATTCTGAGTTTTGCTTTCTCTTGCACCTGGGATCTGAAGTAGGTGAAAATTTGACCTAGATCAGTTTCCCCCCAAGGATGCCCCAAATATCAATACCGTGTGGAAGGGTGAACAATAGAAAGCAAAACAGGCCTTTCATCTGCGCTTTTTTAAAACATAATTTATGCAATGTAGCTATGAGTTTTTGATAACAACATGCCTTCCACAAAGTACTTGCTTTGTGTGATTAAAAAACTTAAGGAAGGATATCCCTTGCTTTAGGAAATAAATAAAAAAGAAAATTATATATACTTATTAGAAATTATCTTAATGAATTTCCTTATTACAACAGCTGAGGAGGGAGGGGTGACAGGTCGCAATTTTCCGTAAGAACAGAAGATCCTCAGGAAACAAATTACGCACCATTGAAATGCAAACCAACCTCAGTAGAAAATAATATCCGATTATGTCCGGTTTCTGAGTAGCCGTCTGACCTCGTCCAATCCAAAGACGGTCACTTGTGTCAGCATTTCCTCTTAAGCAGTTGATTTGAATAATTAATATGCAATTACAATTTTTAAAAAATTCAACTATAGAGATGATAAATTTTATCCAACCATTCACAGATAAGCTATTTCCATTCTCAAAGGAATTCCTCCAATTTCCTTCAGCGGACAGCCCATATCTGACAGATGCTTTTGTTACAGCAAAATGCTAGCTAAAGTTAAGATGCAATGAAAACTATAAATGGAAACCCTTAAAACTTTAAGTTTGGATGTACAAATAAATTGCACCTATCCATTTGAAGTAGTTTTTATCCTTCGGATCCAATCTGCATTACAAAGCTGAAAACATTTTCCTTTAACCGAAGAAACTGACAGACGTTAACATAGCCCAAAATAGTAGTCTGTCTATTCCATCATGAAAAATGAAATAGCGGGCTTTGAGCTCTGCGCTCACCATTAATGAGCTAAACATTCTTGATTTTTTGGGCACTGACAGAAATTGCATTTAGAAAAATATCTATTTAAAAAAAAGCATTTTTTAAAATTTCATATAGAATTTAGCTTTAATTAGTAGTTGTAACCTAGGCGTGTGCTCATCGGACGACCCCTGACAGGGCAACGAACCGGGGTACCTGAACCCAGGCCACACAACTTCCTGAACAAAAGTAAGCATTCTATCCGAACAGATCGCAATACGTGTGAAGAGATCCGTCTGGATAGGGAAAAAAAATGTTTTAAACAGACTTATAAATATCTCAAAACCTGCAATTCAATCCCTCTGCCAGTCCACTCAGCTTTAGTGGAAAACTATAGACTAGCTTCAGGCAGAACAAGAAAGGGTGTCTGCAGTGCTGTCAGAGATAAAACATGTAATGGACCATAAAAACTGGACAGGGATTTACTCCGATGGCTATTGTGATCAAGCGTAGAGTTTTATTTCTTCTTCCCCTGTCTGTTGTCTGCTTTAAATCCCCTTTAGTCTGACTTTAAGGCATCCTTTAAGGAGACATGCTGCTTTTTAAACACAGCTGGGGTACTGAAGAGAGAGAGATCACATGGACACAACTCAGTGCCTGGTACAATGCCTAAAGAGATAGCACGCTGCCTCTCATCGTCGTAGTGAATGGCTAGCCAGAAATGTCATGGAAACAGTAATTGTTGCTCTTTGACCTGTGTCACCCTTTAATTACTGTGATTTAGGTATTACAGTGTCCTTATATTTCAGCGCAAAATTCAGTTTTTTTCTATACAGACTGCTGTATAGACCGCTGCACAGGCCCCTGTATAGACTTCTGTATAGACCGCTGTATAGACTGCTGTATAGACTTCTGTATAGACTGCTGTATAGACAGCTGTATAGACTTCTGTATAGACTTCTGTATAGACAGCTGTATAGACTTCTGTATAGACCGCTGTATAGACTTCTGTATAGACAGCTGTATAGACTTCTGTATAGACAGCTGTATAGACAGCTGTATAGACTTCTGTATAGACCGCGAATATAGACCGCTGTATAGACCGCTGTATAGACTTCTGTATAGACCGCTGTATAGACCGCTGTATAGACTTCTGTATAGACCGCTGTATAGACTTCTGTATAGACAGCTGTATAGACTTCTGTATAGACCGCTGTATAGACTTCTGTATAGACAGCGAATATAGCCTTCTGTATAGCCTGAGCATTAAGATTAGGCCCTGTATTACCTGAGTCCCACAGGATGAGCTGTCCAATAGCTTGAGAATTTCCAGCGTCGTTTTCCGCCACGCATTGGTAGAAGCCCTCGTCCGACTTTACCAGGCCTAGAATTTGGAGGTTACTACCACCCTGCATTAAAATATATTATGCATCTGTTTGTTTAGGATTGTTGAGAATGAATGATTGTACAAGACACAAAATAAGTTATCTTTAAACCGTTTTCACGTTTTCATAACAAAAACAACTGACAGTTGTTTCGAAACAAATAACAAATTATGTTGGTTTCATTGACAACGATGTAGCGCTCGTTTAAGTTTAATCAACATAAAAATAGAAACAAAAACAAATCATTGAGTACATTAAACTACACAATTTTTGGTTCTTGCCTTAACTAAACCAAATTTTATTGATAAAATGTGGCTGGAAAACCCAAAGCCAAACAATCAAGCAACTCTCGATAACTCTCGATAATAATCAAGCTAATATTATTTAAATAATGCTAATCGGAAACATGGACAGACGTTTCATTAGACATTGCACGTGCCCGCTTATTCCTGTACTCGGGTACTGCCGAGCTTGGTGAATGAGAATGACGAGTAGTATCAGACTGCAAGCACTTACTGCAATCCTGAAGTAATCCCCAGGAATAACCGCCTCTCCATTCTTCACCCAGCGAACAGTAGGGCGGGGAATCCCTGTCACTTCGCATTTCATCTCAATGTCCATGCCCTCATAGGCGTTCAGGTTGGAGGGATATCCCAGGAACTTCGGCGGCACTGCCGACAAGGGACAGGACAGGCTTATTTACAAGGTCACATGTTTTTTTTAATGAAAACGTTCTGAAGTATATGTTTCTAAATAACAGCACTTGCAGTTAAGAGAGGGAAAGCTGTTTGGGCCCAACCATTCCGGCTTGCCCGCTTACACAAAAGGTTATTTCAGTATGCTAATTTAGTCAGACAAATGTGAGTTACCTCAGTAATTAACAGAAATATGAGAGCGTATTTTAATACACAGAACCAGCTGTAACGGGCCATTTCATTCTGACCATGGAAAAGTGTAGACATTGTGTGTAGGATCGAGAAGTTGAAAGCTTACGCTATCCACATCTGCCCACGAGCCTGTTAAAACCGTTCACGCTGTAGAATACAGCAGCAGCAAACCAATAGTTTTCTCTGTGTTCCATAATAAAACATTCCGAAAAAAAACGGGGGTCGCTGGAATTTTTGACGAGAGCCAATGATTGGGCAGACATCAGTTTAAAGCGAAAAATAGACAGCGCCTTGGACCTTATTCTTAATATGCTAAAGCGCATTCGTGAAACCAAATAGCTTGTGTCTCGGAAACACAAACATGCTTAAGAGACAGTGGCAGATCAAGAGCGTTCTCTCTATGGGGGGGAACAGGGTGAGGTACTGCATTACATTAAGAGACATCGCACAAGGATAAACTAGGTGCATTACGTCTATTAACGCACATTTAATTGTGCATTTTATTTCTTTGTTTTCTTGTGAAATGTACGCACAGGCCGAGTCCTGCCATTCAGTTTGGCAGGTCTACTACGCGCAGGTTAGAATCTGGACTGTGCCATCCGTCGTTTGTGGCCAGGAGGGGCAGAGTGCAGTCAGGAGTAGATTCCAAACTGGGTGAGAATAGGAAAAGACAGCTGCTGTTTCCCAATTATAAAAACTGAAAGCAGACAGTGTCACTAACGAGGGGAGAGAGCCGAGCTGTGAACTCGGAGGAAGTGGACTGGGATTCTAGGAGACTCACCTAGGACTGAGAGCTCACAGGAAGCAGAAATGTTTTCATTCTTGTTGAGAGCCACACAGATATAAATGCCTGAATCATTGTCGGTCACACCGGTGATCAAGAGATTGCTGCCGGCCAGCAGGGAATATTTCTCAGACCTGTGGAGGCAGTACATTTTGGAGATAAAATAAATTCACAAATGTGCAACAAACGTGCGAATGGTGTACACCGTTTCCAGACCACGATTTAGGGCAACAGACACGCATTATCTACACGATCAGGAGTACTGAGGCGCATCATGACAAAACAGGCGGCTCAGTCGGTAAAGGCGCAGCACAGCCGGAGCGCAGCCAGAGCCCCATGAGCGGGAAACTGCTCGTACTTCCTCACCCACCCTATGTGTGGCGAGCCGAGATGTGATTCCAAATTGGGGTGAAAAGACAAAAATAATTGGCAATTATTACGTTTTATTGATTGAATTATTGAAGTGGCAATTATTGAAAAACAATTAGGAATATGATGACCTCAGACACAAAATGGATATCGATCATGGGATAGTGGCATACGTCAATTTGTTTTGAAGTGTACGTTAGAGGCACACAATTATTTTAAATTAAAGGAAGACTTAATGATTACTGTTAATTCCATACATGGAATTGCCTTTGTAAACAGACCTGATCTGGATCATGTCAGTGGCCCTCATCCAGACAACAGAGGGAGTCGGGAAGCCAGAGGCTGAGCACTCCAAAACCGCATCCTTTCCCTCAAGCGCAACAACTTTCATCGGCCTCTGAAGGAAGAGCAGTTTTCGCCTCACTCCAGGCTCTGTGAAAATAAAAATAAAAGAACTTTCAGCTTTCATAATTCAGTGAAAATCCCCTTTGGAAAGCGTTTTCTTCATACGTTGCATGGCGTTAAAAGCCTGACTGGCTACACACTCGCAAGTTTACGCTCTGAAATTAATCAAATTCAGTAGCACTCTTGATAGCATCTTGATAGTTCCGTTAAACGGGGTCATTTAGTCTGTGAATCTGTACTAGTAGCGGCGACTAACGCGTGCGTACGGTTGGTATTGCCTACTGTGACATAGAATCGCGCCAACACACGGCCATTATTCCTTCTAGCTCTCAACCAAAAATACATTATGTCGTTTCTGTCAGGTTGAAACTGACGTTTTCTGGGTTTACTTGGACTTATCTCAGGCTAACCATCGCCCTTCATTTACCCACTCACTCAGACGGGTTGAAAAGCCAGTGACAAGGAGGAGGCGTTTCTAGCAACGCAGCCTCGGGTCATCTATACGCTGACATGGATCTGGGTGACATTTCATTTAATCTCTGCTCAGCCTAATGCAGGCGCAATTTAACCCCAATCATCCCTTGGAGTTAGCACGGGCATTCTCAGTCCAAGACCAGCACTGCGGATATAAACCTGACTTTATTTCACATGCACACCGTACACAAGGCCAGGTGATAAACCGACGATTTATCTGACAGCCTTAAGAGTTTAGTCGAGGTCTTTTAGGCTGCATGTCCCCGGGGGAAAGGAAGAACCTGACCTTCCATGTTTACAGTAGCATAGATGGCTGTGTGAGGGGGTTGAGACAAGCTAGTGTAGAGGGAACCATCCTACGTTTGTGAAAGTTACTCTGAAAAATAAAAATGTACTGATCAAAATCCAAAGTACTTCACCCCTTAACTGTCACACGGTTGTGAGCGTACTGCTCCAGACCTCCCTCTGAAATCTTCCCACTGAAATTCAGTCAATCTGAAGCGGACCCGTTCAGAGCAGCATTGTGTGTGATTTGGCTCGGGTTCTGGCTTGCCCCCCCGCTTTGCGTCCATGTGCTCGGCCGCCTTCGCGTTGCGGTGCGGTGACTGACACAGGGTAACCGCGTACCTGGTAACACGAAGAGGTCGGCGTCACTGCCAGTGCGGGCGCTGCCGGGGTTGTCAGCCAGGCAGCGGTAGGCAGCAGAGTCGGAGGGCTGCGCCCGGCTGACCTGCAGGGTCCCGGAAGGCAGGACCGCGGCGCGGCTCTCGGGACTGAGGGGGAGAAGCAGATCCTCCCGGCTCTTCTGCCAGCGCACCGCCGGACGGGGCTCCCCCGTCACCTCGCACCGCAGCACCGCCGTGTCCCCCAGGTGCGTCGACACCGAGTGTGCGGGAGCCACCAAGCGCAAGGGGCCTGGGAGAGGGGGGAAGGGTTGTCCCAAGGTGACCGTTATCACGAGAGAAATACAGCATGCCAGTCCTGTCCAAGGTAAGTCAAGCTTTTATAAACGCGTAGGTTTCACGACAAAAACACATTTTTAAACATTTATTAACTATTTTGTCAGCGTTGTACTATTGTAGAATACATGAATGTGTCTTCAATTTTGCATTGTACGTCTTCTGGTGATCAAACAATCGTGCTAATACAATGTAAAAAAAATGCATTGCCCCTAGAGTGGCTCTATTATCTGGTTTTCACAGGTTTGAATCCAGACCATACTTTTTGGCGATTGTGACCAGGAGAGCAAAACTGACAGAGACGCCTGGACTTGGGTGCATGAAAATCATATAAACGAGATTTTACTTAGCTCTTCGCTAACCAGAGACTCTTTCAGGCTTCCAGAACACCAGCAGACTTGTAGCCTTGGGAAGGGATGTGTGTGTGTGTAACGCGACGGGTGGCTTGAGGGTGATTGGATCATATGAGACCTTATTTGCATTCCGTGCCCCATAAAACGTATTGATGGTGCTATGAATTTCGCTGTTGCACATATTTGCCTTATTTTCCCATTTGGAGATTCATTCATTTAATTAACATTGTGGGTCTCTGAGCTGTTGGTAGAACACCATATTAAAAACATTTAATTGGAATTGTGGGTCTTTCGGCTCTGCTGGAATATCCGTCTGCAAACAATTAAAAGCTGTTCAGAATCTCCAGTGTCCAATGGAGAATCGCCCAATCTGTTTTATAAGTGCAGATGCCACGTTATTTCTATAGAATGAAGAATGAAAATCCCCTAAAATCAAAATTTATGGCAGAATTAATAAGTTCAGGGATAAGGTTCTTAAAATGGAAGTCATTTTAAATGGTTTGAAAAGCACATATTTTGTCCCGTCTTCAGTCAGGGACATTAGGTGTGCTCTTGCAGTTGTGTAGATGCTTTGGTGTTCCTGAAAATGGAAACTGCGGGTTGATTTCATGGCTTTCACAAAACCAATATGACAGTAATTAGAGACCTCGTTTGAACGCACGGACAAGTCTCCGCCGCAGTGCAGTCTGTGACAGATATTGTAATTAAAAGGGGGTTACACACCCCCCCCCCGCACTAAATCAGTGCGATAACCTCTGCTTTCTGTGGTGTCTGGAGATTCTCAAGCAGCTGATGTCATGGTCAGTCAGACATGGCTTACCTACTATAGGATTCCTGCGCATTATTCTTGTTCAGTATTTCCTGTTTCCTGTAATGAATTCATTCTTTTAAACAGCCCAACATTCGAAATTGTCCCAACGAGAAAAAACACCATGTCATACTAAAATCCCTACAATATTAACAGGGTCTGAGTAGAATGTTTTAGTTGAGGAACGCTGTCTTTCAAAAGCCACCTTCAAAGAGACTGTATCAGTCCTGCAGTAGACAATTTGAAGCGACAGGGTAGCCAGTATGGGCTTTTGTTGCACTCGAACATGAAAGACAGCCGAAAAATGACAAGCTGTCACTCACGCTGACCTCGCTGTATCATTCGAGCACTCGCAAGCGGCCGCTGAAGTTTGAAATTAATCAGCTAATTTGCAATGTGGCTGTGGCAGGTCGTAGGCCCGGGGAAACGACCGTCTAAAGACAACGTGAAGGCAAACGTTTAGCTAGCAGGGCTGGGCAGGTATGCATGCCAACATCGCCTGCGTAAGGCACCAGAGTTTGGGACTTCAGAGGAAGGCGCCTTCACAGAAACAGAGAAAAAAGACGAGAAAAGTAGAGAGACTGAATTACTCTCAATCTGACTGTATTTGTAATTTGTATCTGTATTTGTAATTTGTTTATACTGTGCTGTTTAACTGTTCAAATTATAGTGTTATTTTTCTTTTTAAGAAACGCATTATGGTGTGAAATAAAATATAAAATGGGAAACAGGGCTCCGGTTTCTAATAACTCCACGGCCAGATAAATGCTGGTGTATTAAAAAACTCCCTGTATCCAGGAAAAAGATCCTCATCGATAGAGAATATGATTCAGCGAAAGTAAAGTAAAATCAAGTCTGTTTTTGTTTTTTTAATTGTGAAATAAGCTAAGAACAGAAGCGATCAGGAAAATAAAACAGGCTAAAACACACAGATTTGAAAGTGCTTAGAGACGTCCCCATACCCGTAGTGCGTGAATGAAAAGCAGAAGCCCTTACTGGTCCAGATTCGGTTGATGAAAGCGTAGCACACCCAGACCATTAAGCCGTACTGAGCCGGGCCTTAAATCCAAAGAGGCTGATCTTAAGGTCCTCTTGGAAGCCATTTCCTCTGTAATTACCTTTCTGACAACCAAACTGCATGGCTCTCTGTGAGGTGGGTTAAGCTCTGCGTTTCAAACTGGAGATTGACAAGCAGCTCAAACGCTGGATTTTCCGTGGGTCAGGAACAGTGGCCTTTTGGAGTCCCTGGATGTCATAGCATTGCCGCCTGCCTTTATAGAGCATATTCAATCACTTGATGTGTTGTAATATCAAGTACAGGATCCTATCACTAAAGACATTTATATTTGTAAAAATATCTTGCATTAACATGATTTAAAACTCATTTTAACATTTAAACAATTAGCCCAGGACGAGTGCAGTAAAATGTGAGGGCCTGTTATCCAATGGGGCAGTGGCACATACCGTCAATGTGGAATTAAAACTACAAAGCAATGCATCATGGGCATTTATTTACTCATCTCCGCAATTTTATGCTATAATGCAAAAAGGATAATAGAAAGTAAGAATTTATTATATTTGTTTGGATATCGTATGCTCAACATGGACAAACATTATTAGTCCAGACAGCACATTAACTTATCTTTACAGTCCAAACATAATTTGTACATTGTACGATAATTAAATAGAAATTTTCATTTGAATGAAATACGTAAAAATAATCTAATACCAGTTCACAGGGAGCTGTCAGAGCAGAATGATTTACAACCAAAGACAGAGCTCTCTTTTTCTTGAATAGAAATAGAATAAAATGAATTTATTTCCATTGGTTCTGTATAAGGGAACACCCTTACAGGATGGCTTGAAGGATGGCTTTGATACCAAGGGGTGCACTGAATGATTCAGTCAATCCCTTTCACAATGTGTCTACAATCAGCACAGAGGTCCCGATTGAATCAGGCCGAGGAGATGATGTGGGCTCACAAAAGGCTGTGAATCTGCTTCAAAACCCAACTTAAAGAAACTGCTCCTGTACGGCCAAGGCCATCTCTTTGAGTGGAGAAAGTCGGAAAGCTGAGCTTTTAGAAATAAAAAAAACTCTGAGGTAAAAATAAACACTAACAAAGTCTAGACGAAGACTTAAGCGTTTTTGTGGATCTGTACAAGAATTTGAGACTTTGAGAATAGAACATGTCCCTGAGTGAAGAGTAAGAAATTTAGCTGAAAAGCAGAGGCTAAACTGAAATATCAGACCAAGAAACTAAAATGTTTCATACAGATCATGACATTCATACACATCATGTCATACAGATCATGACATTGCCAGTCCTTGCATCAGATATCTAACACTTTATATCTTCTAGCATTGTACACATGTAGGGAAGGGTCACATAATCTATCCAAGAGAAAGAAAAAACCTTTTAAGAATGGACATAAAAAGATCACAATTCCACAGAAGACGGCATAAACAAACGACACATGCATGTATTAACAATGTAGGAGTAAGAAAAGGAAAAAATCCCACTAACCGGAGACCGTGACCCTGGCTGCCCTGCTGAGAATGGCGCCTATGCCTTCCAGGGAAGCCAGGCACTGATAAGAGCCCTCGTCGGGCCTGTGGCTCCGAGAGTGGACTATAGTCTGGATGACCAGGGAGCCGTTTCCCTGCTGCTGTCTCCTCTCGTCCGCCACTGCGCTCAGGAGCAACCCGTCCTTTTTCCAGGCGACAACGGGGGTACCCTGGTCCGACTGAGCAACACAGTCCAGGCGCAGAACGCCCCCCCGCACTGTGACTGTGTCCTCGGGCTCCAGCACAAACTTCAGGTCCACGAAGCCCCTCCCGGCCCCGGAGCCTAAAAGAACAGGAGAAAAGGAATGGCTTGGAGCGCAGACACTCTGTTGATATTCCAGGAAAAACTAAAAGGTGACTCAGTTCTCATTTTGTCATTATAATTTCACACCTAAGCAATCCCGTTATATCAGGAGGCCTTGATGAAAGGATGTTTTGTTGTCTGCACTTTTTAATCTAAGTAATCATTGTTATGTTTACACACCGTAGGTCAATTTCAGGAATGGTAATATTTTTCCACGGTACATTATCCCCGAATAATTGTGCTTTTATTTAAGCAGAAGTTTTGAATCATCTTCACCGCTGAAGGTAACAGCCTCAGGAACACGCACTCTGAATACTTTGTGATATTCCTCAACGTACAGCCCTCTGGTTCACTGAAACCGCACTGAGAAGTCCTTCCAGCTTTATTGTAATGCGACTTTTGTGAGTCGCACTACCGCTTTGACACTTACGAAACCTTTTAGTAAAAAATATTAAACATTCAAACAAAGTGCACCCCCCAGAGCGTTCCCCAAATCTACCCTGAGACATAAAAGCAAAAGATCCTTCAAAGCGATTCCATATACAGGTTTGTTTTTGTTTTTAATTGTGAGTAGTTATAATGGCCTCTGAATATAGTTTTACCAGCTTACGTAACTTTATGCAGCAAATATGATGTCGCCCGAGACAAAGATATCTGTCAGATATCATTGGCATTGCATACCTACATGTCAGATATCATTGGCATAGCATACCTAAAACTGACGTAAATTATCTGTCAAAATCGTTAATAATATGTTTTTCTGTCAGTGGAATTAATATATTTTCATTTCCCCCAGAAAACATGCTGAAGGTGCAGATCGTAATGACAAAATGCAAATGCAAAATGCTACGGATAGGAAAACAATAGCAATAATGTGCGTTTTGTCTCACATCAGGTATTTTTCATTAAGCATGGCAAAAGCTGAAACTGTGTTATTGCGAAACGTATGTATCATGTACAAAAAAAAAACAAGAACATTTTTAACTTCAATTCAATTTTCAGTGTGATTATGAATATGCCCCAACATAGAACATTTTATTCATTGTTCTGTACAGATTTTTTAATAAAGGATTTTGGAGGATTAAAACCTTCAGCAGACAGCTGATCTTGTAAAATGAGTCTGGTTGAGATCAGCCTTTGGGGCAAACACGGATATGGCGTCTTTTCAGACAATCTAGGTAATTATGGTGTGTAAAGTATGGGTAAAACTCCTGTTTTGTGCACTTCCTTTCTCTGGGCCATGGGAAATATCTGAGATTGATAAATGAACAGGAAAGTCTGCCTATGTGTGCAAATGGCAATAGCCCAGACAACCTAACAGAACTTGGGCTTAGATGTGTGGGGAAATGAAGTCCCTGTAGAAATCGCAGCGCACTCTCAAAACTGAAATTTTCATCCAACTCATAATGCTCAATTTGGATGTGCCCATTTCAGTCTGGCAAGATCTCAGGTTAAAGTCTGTTGATTGAAGGACAGTGTTTGGTTGTATGGTAATTCTTTGCTTGGGAATTGAAAACATCGCATTTTGACATTATATTCTCATATACTCTCATTTACTATATTTAAGATTGTTTGTAACAATACAAATACTAATACCTAAAAAAATACTAATACATTTTCAGATAACTGCAAAATATCTGTAGAACAGAAAATGAGAGAGTTGAATAAGAGTAATACTGACTGCTTTACTCTAGGGTGTAAATAAGCTGGGACAAAGACCTACACACAGCTGGCTCCGGGTCCCGGACTGGGGTCCACTGCTCTGAAACCCTAATGTAGTTACAGCAGTCGACATTAAACATCAGTCGCAGTATCTACTGCTTTTGACTCTCAGGTGGGGGTGTAGCGTAACCTTTTTAGCACCTCCTGAGGAATGAGCTTGTTGGGAAAGTAAATATAAAATATAAATAATAATACAATACGTCCTGTCAACAACAACAATTCAACTAACATAAGGAACAACGAATAAAAAAAATCACTTTTAATACGATAACAAAGCTATTTTGGTTAATAGTTTTAAATATCGATAATCCGAATTGCTTTTACATGGTTGCATTACATGGCATTGCATGGTATATTGTAGATTTGCTCTACAAAGCTGACATTGATGTGCGCATGGAGGAATACATTCATTTAAAAATTCTTCTGATGTTCTCTACTAGTAGGATGTTTTTACGAGATGGTTATGGTGAATACATCATAACAGACTATGGCTAAACATTTAATAAACAAACATGTGTTAAGGATAGTTCTGTTTGCTATCAAGCCAATAACGTTAATATACGTGACTTTCACAACTAAAGCAACTGTCAAGACTGATAACTTATGGATAAGTAAATACTTACAAGGCATCGACAAGTGCCTATTAATGTAAAATTAAAGTATTAAAGTAAGCGGTCATAATCCAGTGAAGGATAGTGTCGATTTAATTCAATGGTACACTGAAAACCTTTTAAAGCAAAACATACCTTTTTACGGAAGGTTACTCACGTAGGCACTGTTCGCATACGTCCTGCGTTAACTATATTCAGTATTTGTAGTTCGTTTAAATCATAATCCCGGTACCAATTAAATTAATATGTATCAATACGTATTGAAGTAAAATCACTAGTATATACTAATGTACATAATTTGCAACAATACAGCGTCAAATGGTATCGTGTTAACAAGAAATATTTTTTAAGTTACCTTGAAATTTAGGGTATGGTCACCAAACTGAACTTTTGCCTACAAAATCCCCCAAGACATCTTTGTGCCTGTTACCAAATTTGACCAGGATCTCTCCAGTATGTATTTCACCATTTCAGCAAACCCACCAAACAATTCAATATTTCACTACTAACAAAGCAGTCCATTTGCATGGAGCTCAAATTTATACAATAAGCACTTGTTCAAATTTATTAAAATAAAAACAAAGATATACAAATGAGTAATCCAACGTTCTTGTTGCTTAATTGCAAAATCTGCCATTCCAAAACGATTATGAAAGAGAATGCTTAAAAGACACTTTAGCAGCTATTGCAAATATAAATTAAACGTTATAATAAAGAAAAAAACTGTCTTGATCTGTAACATCTTTTATATAGCTACTGAACCTGAAACTGCACCCAAAATTTCTTCCATCCACATTTCTCCTTTTACATACATTTACAAATTTCCCCCTTCCGGTAGGCCATCTATAAATGCACGGCCCTCAAAAATATACATATTTAGATGCATATGAGCGTCGGGCAATAATGCAGGGATTATTCATGGTAATGTTCTGCGCTCCTCAGCTCTCTTTGATCCTGCTAGGCTGCGGTGAACGTTCATTTTTCAGTTTTGGTAAATGGAGCCACAAATGGAGGAAGTCGCTAATTTGTTGCATAAGAATGCAAATAATCTGTGGATGCAGCTGGTTCTCTCTGCAAATTGCTCACAGGTGTAGATTTTTTATATTCATCTACGCGTATAAAAACAATCTGCACGCCACACATTTGTCTGCGTTCCCAGGGGAAAATTGTCCATAAAAATATCTGAACTCATTTGAATCTCCCAGGGAAGAGTACATTAACGTTTGCGCCACAAACAACTTTTCGGGATTTGTTAAAAATAGCTAAATACACTGATGCACATTACACAATTACAACTGGTTCTATTATACAGACTTTGTTGGTTTTAAGAAGGCTTTTGACAGTGAACCATGCCACTCAGGGTGATTCTTCGGATACATGGCATTCCATACATTATCATCAGAACGACAAAGAAGCCCTAACTTTGAACATCAAACTGAAACGTCATAGTAACCTTCCTGTGGAGTTAGGGGTGGTTGATCACTAACATTCTCCTCCTGGTTATCACTGATTGGACCATGAGACAAAGAACTGCAGATAAGCCCAGAGCCATCCTGAGCGAATCCATTCTCTGATCTGGAGGACCTCGTCATTCTCAGTGACTGGACAGGCTGGTCTCCACATTAATACAGCAAAAACTCAAGAGTGTTGATGCTAATTCCCAGGCACCAAGCGTCTTAAGCTAGAGTTTGTGAGTAATTTTTCCTACCTGGATCAGTAGTAACAACGGCACTGAGTCATACTGTGCATTTGCCTAATTCTGTCCCATCTGAAGGTCAGAACAACAGGGCCTTCAAATCAAAAATCCATTAACAAGGCAGTGTTGAAAAAATCTGTAGCCCTTTATAGATCGGAATGCTGTCGCGGCGTATAAACCAATATGATAAGGACTGTTTCGTGATGGCTCCTGCCAGAGAATCTGTTCAATCTCCTGGGCTGGAGAAAAATCTCAAACTAAAACCTCTACAGAAAAACAGGTTACCAGAAGATTACAACGGAGATCGGCAGCCTGTGCATCAGATGGCTGGGAATGAACCAGAACTGAATACTAAGACACACACCAGCTGGGAAATTGAGGTCTTGGAGGCCAAAAACCTCTTGGTGGAGAACGGGGATGGCGGAGCTGGGCTGGAAAAGAGTTGTTGGTTAAAAAGCTGTGCCTTGTGGTAAGCATGGAATATTGTGTACTTGTATTTACTCGTATGATGAAACTATTATTAAAAAATGTAGTGTTTATGGCCTATAAATTTTGATACAAATTTTTTTTTAACCACTTTTTCCCTTGTCACACCTTGGAGGTGTTCAATTGAACTACGCCACGATGTAATTTTGTCTTTGGCCATGCTTGGTCTTGTTTAACCGCAGATGTGCAAAATATGATAATATTGGATGGTGCACGTTTGAGCAAAGTTCTAAAAAATCAACTGGAGCAGTCTGGATCTGGATGCAGATTACTGTGCATCCCACGCTGATCACGTGACTTTCCTCAGCCGGCTTCCACACCATCCATCTCACAGAATGTCTTTGTTCCGTTTACATTGTGGTGTTCTCCTTGTTTGTATTATTTAAGCCAGTACTACAATATCCCATCTGGTAGTGGTCCTTTGAAGTGTAGGATGTCCTGGATAAGGGGTTATTATTGCAGTCTCCTGCATACAGCGTATAGCCTTGTCATTATGGCCGTAATACTTAGCAATATTTTCTACTCAGGTTCAGTTTCGTTTGAATTAATATCTTCTGTGTTTTATTTTTATTTGTGCTTTGAATAATAGATGAAATCCTCAATTTGGACTACTTATCCTGTTAATCATTACTACCTCAATTCATCATGGTTCTGATCGGTTCTCGTCTTACACATTTTAATACCGTATTTAGCAGGAAGTGACAAAAGCAGTAGTGAAAACTGAAGCGAACGGAAGCTTTATTTTGTTCACAATGAGAAGCAGTGAGTTAAGCAGATGCCAGTACTTCATTGGTCGTGTTTATTTAGTAGTCCAGTAGAGAAACCTTCACCTCCTAAATCTTTGCCTCCTAAAACTATCACACATTTTATCTTAGAGTAATCAGTTGTGGGTAATGCACTTTGGTTTGTTGCTACAAACCTTGCTGCCACACACAGGCAAGTATGAGGAAGTATACCTAGCCTCCTGCGATTTAGACCATCCCATCTCAGCCAATTGTGCACAGCTGGTGTTGTCTCCCAGTCACAATCAACGCATTACATGGATTACCGGATGTGAACCTGCATATTCCAGCTCATAGGGCTCAGTCTGCACTTGGGCATGAGCTTAAATTAACTGAGCCATTCAGGAGGCCAGCAAAGAATGACATTTATCATAAATAATGGGCAACGATGCTCAGTAGTGCTTTTCGGAATTAATAACCTTTATCTACGGTTTAAAATTTTACAAGGCCTTTGAAATTAAATTAAAAGCATAAATATTTTGCTAACTATCAGAAAAAAAACTGAAAAAAAACGTGCTTTGTAATTTCAGGCAACATGTTGCATGATGTGATTGCACATTAAGATGGAATTTCAACATTTCAAACCCACTGGCAGTAAGCCAAGGAGACGAGCTTTACATATATCCAGGTCAGATGGGTTCCGTGGAGGAATATTTGTGGCCAGAGGAGGGTATTCTATGGAAATGATTTACACATCAAGATGAACACCGCAGATGCCTCAACACGCTCAGAGCTCAGTGTACTGAGACATTATGAAAAGAAAAAAATAATACCTTAGCAAATGTTCCAGGCTATTTCCGTCACGGCCAACATCTTAATGAGATATGTAAGGAACAGACTGCACATTCAATAAATAGCAAATCTCAATAACTCGGAAAGCGTGACCTATGTCTAGCGGAAAATAACAAACGTTACCGTGTACAGTGCATAGCATATAAAACGAGAAAAAGCATCAATTCATCGCGTTTTTATGAAATATGAACAATAGCTTCAATATTTACAAACATGGGCTGCGATCCTGCGTAATTTAGAGAGGAAAATGTCTGTTTTTAATCATTCAATAAAACCAGGCACATAAGTTAAAATATTTAGTAATCCTCATTCAGTACTTTTAAAGTCTGATACCTCCATCTCTGAAGGCTAAAAGAGATGTGATAACTAACGGCCACAATTAGGGATCATTTAATTTTAATAGAATTTTTGGAACACAGATATGAACTTTTAGGGAATACAAAATGACGGTAAAGATCCAGAGAAGGTTTTAAGCGAGTATTTCTTTTGTGCTTAAAAAGCTCGATTCATTCTTTAACAACAGCAGCAGCAGCAACAACAACAACAACAGCAACAACGGATGTGTAGGCATCAGTTCTGCCACCCATCTCTGCCCTTTGGCAATTAACCCAGCTGTAGTCTAGAGGTCCATCATTACTTTAAATTTACTGGACACAATCCCAAGGACTCAAGCTTGTGAACTGGACATTTTCCATCTCTACAATATCTCCAAGAGATATCCGCCAGCAAAGGCTATCACAGTCTTCTTCCCAAACGACACCTGTCCCAGGACTCCTCCCAAACGGCCCACGAATGCGTCCATCATCGGTAGCGACGGGAGGGAGCAGTCAACATAACCGCCATGGATTGGTGCTGCAGAGACCTGCAGAGGTCTTTCCTTCTCAGCAGCGAAGGAGCCTTCTGTGACCTCTGTCCAAACAAAAGGGGGCTGCTTTAAGCTTTGTTATTCGCAACCCCCGGTTTTTTTTCTTTGTGATCCTGAGCAGCAGGGCAGCCAACTGTAGCATCCAGAAAACCCTAGGAACTGTGAGGTCGTTTTACACTGCAAAAAAACCGCCTGTTTACGTCTCCAGATGTGCTTTTTCGAAAACAAAATTCAATCGTGCATCTTTGCTCGTGGGACTTTTGAAGGGAATCACCAACATAGTTACAAGCTTAAGACTAAAATATCCCCATGGCCACTTTCAGCTTTCTAGCTAAAATGGAATTTATTAATCAGCTGCAGTAGGTCAAGAGGCAGGTCGACCTCTCGTCTTTTGATAGGTGGTGCGTTCTTTCGGGATCTTTATATTGATCACGGAGGAACAGCTTTGACTGATGACCTCCAAAGACTTCTATTCAGGAATTGTCCACCCCCCCTCCCCATTTTACAACCCATAAAGGAACAATCTGTCGAGTATTCTGCCCAGCCCACTCAGACGCCCTTCTCTCAGCAGTTGGAAAGCCTATTTCTGCTGAGATGATTGGTCACAGGTCAAAGCATGTCTAACTTTCCAATTATCATACAGAAATCATCTGCATATATTAAACAGAGGCATGGTTAAAATCTGCCATGGAAAATAAAATCGCTTGCTTTCTAGTAACATCTGTCATGTTTAAAAATTAAGTGTTTCTACTCATTTAAATCTACGTTTCTCTGCAACTATAAATCAAATTAGATGTGATAGTTCTGAACAAGATGCTACACATATGAATGCAGAATATGAAAGCAAAATGAATAAAATATTGTTTTTTCATCATGTTCATAAGACAATAATTAAATTCATTCATTAACTGGACAAGACATTGATGGCTACATATAAGATTAATTTTTGGACGGAAAAAAAGACCTTACAGACGAAGACATTCAGTCATTCGTTTTAATGGTGCCTAACGAACTAGATTCAAATCGACCTCAAGGAGAAATTTGGCTGAAATATCTGAAATGGAAATATGAAATACATGCACTCAGAGAAGATCAACCAAGGTTTGTATAGAAATACATATTTAAACAAAACAAAAAAAATGTTAGAACACATTTGAGTTTTTTTACTTTCGTCGTATCAGTATTTGAATTAAAATTGAAACAGACGCAGCAGTGTTCCTGCCCTGAAGATGGATTGCTCTCAGGATGTTTAGAGACAACTCAGCAGCAGTGAGACAACTAACAGGAACCAGTGGCAGAATCTGAAGTATACCTTAT
>JAOYSI010036126.1:0-29534 GCA_025775065.1 Hiodon alosoides
GAATTACCTAATCCAATTAAACCTGTGTACCTTTCAGCCTAACAAGTTTACTGAGACATTTCTGAATAATGAATAATATCAATTTCATTGCCATAGGCATAGCCTCCTACCTGCTGTCTTGCCTATCCGATCTGTAGTGATCCCTGTCCCGGTGGTCTTTGCCATTGCTGAAGGACGAGTAAGGCCTCTTCCTGGAGTCTGCGCTCTTTCTGTAAGAGTCTGCGGTATGCCTGTCCTTGCTGTGCTCGTGGTAACGGGAGGAGTGGTGCCTTTCAGAGCTGTAGCTGTCCCTACTGCTGTCGTCGTGTTGAGAGTTCTCCTTCAACCTCTCCATATCTGCAACAAAGTGGAGGCTGTTGTAATTGCCATCAAAACATGCTATTCAAACCTCCAAAGTGGCTCAGGTGGTAAAGATGCTTGCAGGAGACTGAGCGCAGACTGAGCCTTGTGAGTCTGCTTTGCTGGTTCTAATCCAGCTCATGTCATTAGCCGACTGGGACCAGTGCACATTTGGCAGAGCGTCGCTCAGAGGGGGAGGCGGGTTAAATTGGCAGGGATTCTCTCGGCTCGTGGTTAGCGAGCGTCTCCTACCGACACTGAACCTCTCAGTGGGCTGTGTAGCCTGTAGTGTGGGTAAGAGACGGCTATGAAGAGACCAGTCATTCTTCCTCAGCCTACCCAAGGGTGGTGGTGGAAATCGTAGGGAGGAGTCGAGATACATTTGCACAACTGGCAATTACATATTCATTAGGGGGGGGGACTGGAACTTCTGGAATTTGCTGAAAAAGATATCTATATACAGAATTTAAATGTGTGTAATTTTACATATTTGTCAGCGGTGGCAAAAGGCAAAAGGGATCTGCATGACATGCAAGATGTTATTAAGAAGTTACAACAGACATGGCCACAAATCTCAAATAAGAGAAAACGCAAGCGTGAGAAAAGGATCATCGCCCTAGTGCTAATGTTATAAACACCCTGGTGACACGGTTGGAGTATTCAAACTTGGTAAACTGGCTTTTATTGACTACTTTTTAATGAAACCAAAAAGAGAATTGAAAAAAAAAAGGTTTGGATTTCAATTTACCTTAATCAAATGTGTTTGCCCAATTAATGTCAACTGAGTAAATTCAGAAGGATCTAGGACAGGGATGGGCAACTTTGGTCCTAGGTTGCCGCAGGGTCTGACGGTTTTTGGTCCAAAAGTTCCTCCTTATTGTTTAATTGAAGTCGTTACTTGGAAAGAAGATACCTTCACATGGGAGTTACAGGAACTAAGT
Organism: Hiodon alosoides; assembly: GCA_025775065.1. NCBI lineage: Eukaryota > Metazoa > Chordata > Actinopteri > Hiodontiformes > Hiodontidae > Hiodon > Hiodon alosoides. The sequence continues at coordinate 1,281 of JAOYSI010036126.1, forward strand.
TGCTACCTAAAAAGGCAACTAAAACCTTCACAGACCGGAGTTGCCCATCTCTGATGTAGGAGGGAAAACTACAGGTATGTATAAAACTAAGGGTAGCGTGAAATTGCATACCTGCGTTTTTAAAGCTGTGAGTATTTACAGTACTAGTGTTCTGGTCCACTGCCTGAAAAAACAAAAAAATGCTTATAATACATAAACTGCAAAGGTAATATTAACAATTTCTTCACAATTACCAAAAACTTTGGGTTAATGTCATAATCGTGGTTCACCGAAATGTAAATATTAAGAATAAAGCGTGACGCTGTACATACCTGAGCGTTTTCCTGTCTCTTCTTAATTGCATGCTTATATAATTTATGCAATTTTCTTGCATCAAATTCAGTAAATTTTGAAACAAAAATCCACAGATTTCTGATGGGGGGGGGAAGGAGACAAGTTTCAAACAAGTTATTAAAAAGGAGTTTTCGCTGATATGTTTCATTAGCTGTACTTTACTTTCTAAATCTAAAACTAAGACCAGACACCATTTATTTTCCTCATCCTGTTAAAACTCAGTGGTCTTACCCACACAGCTCTTTTACCCATAGAGGTTTCTACAGATTGCACGTGTATAAACTGACTGAGGGAAAAAAAAACAAAAAAACTTCAGAACTGAAAGTGGATTTGAAATGCACATTCAGGGAAGAAATTGTTGGTGTCGCCACGTTCTACACAAATTGGTATTTAAAAGCAGGACCCTGATATCCAGGAGCTTACTTCCTCCACTGCTTGATGAGCTCGGGGTTGGAGTACTCCTTCAGACACTCTGTGATGTGGTCTCCGATCTTGATCAGGCACTGCCGCGTGTGCTCCAGCTGCTCGCGCTCAGACAGGCCCTTCTCCGGGCGGTCCAGCTGCTTCAGGGCTGCCTTGACCGGCCGCATCCGCTCCTTGCACTGGTACACGCGCACGGGCAGATGTTTACCTCAGTAACTCGTGGAAACGAGGCCCCTCCCCCGTTAAAATCTAAACCACACTCACCACACTGAAGGTCTTTTGGTCCAGCTCCTCGGACTCTTCGGAGAGTGGTGCGTTGTCCCCGCCAGCCGTGATGTGGACTGGAGTGTCGCCCCCCTTCTTCAGCTTCTCCCGAGCGTCTCCCTTCACTTCGCTAACCTGAACTCATCCATCGTTCATACAATAAACCCATGTCAGGGGTAAAACAAAGCGTTAATGCCACTATCCGTATTTCTAACATCACATTGAAGTGATTTAAGCTGGTTACATCAGTCATTTTACTATAGCCATTCACTCATGCACTCCCTGCATTTTACCCGAAATACCAGCCTTAATATATCAACCTTCATTTGGATCACGCTGATCTTCTTCCACTTTACCAAGTTAACTTTGACTTAGACATTTAATTCATAAATGCTTCACAAAACTTGCCTTCTCTTCTTTGATCTCTTCCTTCCTGTGAATTGGCTCGACAGGTTTGGTTTCTTTCTTGTCTTTCAATTCCTTCTTCTCTTTAGTCTCTCGACCCTCTTCCTTCTTTTCCTTTTTACACTCCTTCTTTATCTCCTTTTCTTTAATTTCTTTCTCCTCCGGCTCCTTTTTGATGACCACCTCTGTCTCAAGCTCCTCTGTCTCCTTGACCACTCTTTCAGCCTTGGTCCTTCTGCCCAGGGGCTTCACTGGAGCAACCTCCTGAAAGTAAACACACAGGGGATATGCCATGAGATGTCATCATGGCCAAGGGTTTCCGAGTCTGCCCCCAGAGCAGTTAAGGCAGAGTTACTTGTAGCCAAGAGTCAGCCTGTTCCAATGCCAGCACGGCTGTAGTACTAACCCGAATCGCTAGATGTCTTTCTGTACAAATGGACGAACTGTAAAATTATATTATGTAATGCGCTCATAAGCACTGGCTAATTAACTAAATCATGAGTGTCAATCATAAACTTCTGCCCACAAATACCTTTTCCTCCTCTTTCTCGTCATCTTCATCATCGTCGTCTTCTTCTTCGGAGCTATTTTCTGAAGGAGGTGGAGAAGAGTCGCTTTTCACCACCTCTTCCACCTTCGCTGGTTTGGTCAGCCTGTTCTTCTTGTTGTTGGGCTTCCTCTTTCGAGAACCGGCCTGTTGAGGGAAACGCTGAGGCTTGCAATCTTTTTCTGAAAGGCCATTTTGAAGTAGACTTGTTTTGATGGCCTCTTCACACTACTCGCCAATTTCCCAAGATGGAAATGGAGAGTAATGAGAAGAACTTAGCTATAAATTAAAATGACATTCCGATTAAACTCCCAGCCCCACGATTTTCCCCTTTCGATTCCAAATTTGATGCTTCTAGGCAAGACTACTTTAAGACCATACTGACGTTAGCTATCAGAAAGCCAGCTAACTGGCCTCCAATAACCCCCCGCCCACCCCACCCCACCCCCCACCTTTACTGACATTATGTTCGGTTCGTGCCCAAAGCAGCAGAAGGTGGCCAAACAGACTAACCACACGGACCCAGTGCACTGAACAACGTTTTAACTGAAAATATATAAACAACGGCATGAGTTTTTTAGCATTTCGATAGAGGTATATTTCCTGGTCTATGTTCTCCGCCGTGCGTACTTCACACCACCACCATTTTATTAGGTCAATAATTCTCTAGATAAGAGTCGCCGAACACGCAGCCATATTTAGGCCACTGTCACAATGCTACAACCAAAATGGGCATCAGTCGCAGGAAGCTTCCGTGCTCACCTGCTGACAGTGATCGTGTGAGTATTCGTTGTCATAGGCTATAACAGTAAACCGATTACTTTATTTTTAAATACATATTCTTTACTGTCAAATATAAAAAGGGATTTTTTTATTTTTTTATTATTCTAACCAGGTTTTTCCTCTTTCGTACTTTAGCCAAGCACTCAGAATCCAAAAGGCACCTTTTTAATACTTTCCCTTTTGAGTTATACGTTATGCCGTAATCATTGTTTTCAGATATTTTTTAATCCTCCACCTTGACACCCATTATATGTTAAACAAAGAAGCAAACTTTTCTTTGATCTCATTGAATGGATCTTTTCCACCATTCATTCTAGGTGAAACACTCATGGTGAAAAATGCCAGACCTGCTCGGATGTGCAACAGGCACACTTTGGAAGCATCTCTGGGCTGTGCGTGACAACGGTTCAAGTTTGGCATCTTACCGTTCCTGCTTGCCGCTGGGCCTCCTTTTTGGCCAGATCTTTGCTCAGTAACTTAATGAGGTAGTCAGCTCTTGTCTGCAATTGCTTTGCCTGTGGCTTTTTATCAGGGTCATCCGGCAACAGCTGAAGGCAGAAGACATGGAAACCAATGCATAAATAACCACAACATGATCAAAGATTACCATAAATAGGCAGCCATATAAATGTGTACAATGAGTTCCATCGACTCGCACCTTGTGAGTGAGGTTGAGGTCCGGGTCCATCTTTATCATTTCCCAGCTGCCGTATCCATACTCGTAGATGCCTATGAGCAGGTTAGAGTCATCTTCTTTCCCCCAGTCAATGTCAAAGTGAGCTGCCTTTGAGTGGCATGGAATAGTGTACCTGGGCGGGATCAGGGTCAAAGTAAGTGTACATGTCACAGTGAGTGAGGGGAAAACTAGCCCTACCAATAAAGACGTGCGTTTAGTGCACCGGACCTCTTTCTCTCCTCGGGGTCAGCAGGAATCGACCTATGGAGCGGGGCCAGCTCTTCTTCGTGAGAGATCACCAACTTGGCATTCACTTGGACCCCAGAAATTCGGAACGTCGGCCCTTTCACTTTTCCTCGTCTACCTCCTAGTTTTCGAAGGAGAGTTAAATAAATATATTGAAGCATTATGTGGTCTGATCACTTGTCACTTTGCCCTCCATGCTGCATGGTCATAGAAAGGACAAGTGCTGTAACATAGATACAGGATAAAATAACAAATCAGAGTGTTGTAATTGAACTGCTGGCTGGATTAATTACCTGAGGTCCTTTCTGGTCCAGAGGGGTTTTCCTTTAGGGTTTTTAAACAGCCATTATGCACAGTTTCAGCCAACCGTTTTAGATCATATTCAGACTTATCCACTAATTCTGCATCCCTGGCGATGGCATCCAGCCTAAAAACAGGGAAAACGCAACTGAAGTACACTTTAGCAGCGGGGAAAAAAAGTACTCTAAATTGTTCACCAATAGATTTACCTTTCCAGTGGTCCACCAAACTTTTTGTAGCTCTTGATAAATCTGAAGAAAATAAGGTAAAATATGAGAATTAGAAAATGACCTATTGGCAATGAAACGGTGTTGATTCAAGGGAGAAAAGTAGAATCCTAAAAATAAACTTCAGATTATGCGACTCCTCACCTTCGTATTTCAGCATCACTGAAGCCTTTGATGTTCTCTCGAGGGATAGTTCGAGGTCTTCCTCGTTTCTTGGGCCGTTTTCGGTCTGAAACTGAGTCACTGTCCGACCCAGAATACCTTCGGTTTCTGCTGCGCCGACCCTCATTCCCATTAAAGCTTATCTGGAACAATCGGACAAAAGTTTACCGGCTGAAAATAAAGATCACCCGATCAGCCAGAGCCTTCTAGTTTTCTGCATTCACAAGCGGAAGCCATCAAATTAATTAACAAGACCCTCGTGGCTATGTATTAATCTCAGGAATGGGAAAAAAGCCAATTATAGTTCCTTAACACTGCTAAAATTCACCAAAGAAAATGTTATCACTGGATATCCGGTGCCGATTGCTTCCACGCTGTTACAAAGCCCAACCTGTTTGGCACAATTCCTCATGCGTGGCAGAAGGTAGATCTCCTCCAGCTCTTTCTGCCTCTCCTCCTCCTCCATCCGCCTCCTTTGCTCCTCCGGGATGATGTCGTCCCAGGTCCTCGAATGATGGTCAGCGTCCATGTCGATTTCCTCCTCCTCCATCGTGGAGAAGTTTGCCACCTGGAGCACACAGCAGGAGTAGCTTAAGTGTTTTTGTATGTAGAGTTTTGATTAAATACAGAGAGTCATAACTAGTATGTTGCAAACAATCCAGATTTCTGATTGGTACCTTGAACTGTGAAAGCAGCTCCTCCCCCACAGTAGAAGGGCCAGGGTCATTCTCTCTTGTTTCAGCTCTTTTCAGGATCTCGTCAATGTCCATCTCCTGCAAAACCAAAGAGTTCTCATTCATAAACCTTTCGTAGGGTCAGGTGGTTTCTAAGCGACAAGGTCAGTAAAGATTATCGTGTCAGTGACCTGGGGCTCCTGCTCTTCCCCTTCCTGCTCTTTGAACAGCTCTTCAGCACCAAACTTCAGGATTGCAGATAGCTCCTCCTTGTTGAATGGAGTGGAGCTGTAGAAAATTCAACAATGAATGAACAAACCCGAAAATGACATAAGCCATAGTACCGACACAGAAACATTTTGAAAGTGTGCAAAAACTCAGCCTTTTCCTCTTTCAGGCATGAAAATTATACAGACATGCTTTATAAACATTTGGTACAGCCACAGTAAGAAGCAAAGAATGCACAAACCTGGAGGGAGCAGAACCAGTGTGGAGCACAGTTTTCCCTGTAGTGTCCATTCTCTGGATCACCAAGTGGTCCAGAACCATCTTCTTCTTAGCCCTCTCGATGATTTCCTCTTCCACAGACCCTTTGGTCACCAGCCGGTAGATATTCACCTTTTAAAATAAACCATTTTGGAAGTTTAAGGATGTTTAGTAATTATACTAGCTTTCCCCCCATAGCCTACAACATTAAAAAAAATATATACATAGGTAAGAGATACAACTGCAGTATAAATATTGGACGGTACCTGTCTCTTCTGTCCAATTCTGTGGGCCCTGGCTTGTGCCTGCAGGTCATTCTGAGGATTCCAGTCTGAGTCGAAAATGACCACGGTGTCGGCAGATGCCAAATTAATTCCGAGGCCGCCAGCTCTTGTGGACAGTAAGAAACAGAAATCCTGAAAGGACGCAAAATGAAGCGTTAAAACTCAAAAGGAGAAAACCAGGAATAACCGCTCAACACTAATGACTTCAAGTAGCTACCCATAGATAAAGGGAACTAGCCCAGCATGTAACTTTCTCAAATGTGCTCAGCAAGTAAACAGCAAAGCACTTACTTCAGAGCTTTCCGCATTGAAATGATCCAATGCCTGTTTCCTCATCTCTCCTTTAATAGAGCCATCCAGCCTCTACAAAGAGAACCAAGATTGAGACAAAACGGCGGCAGCAGCTTGACATACAAATGAAAGAGGTACAGGCAAGCCCGCGTGTTTGAGCGTATGGGAGCGCAGTACCTGAAAGAGGAACTGGCGGCTCTTCAAGTACTCGGCCAGGATGTCCAGCATCCGGACCATCTGGGAGAAGATGAGCACGCGGTGGCCCCGCTCCTTCAGCCGCAACAGCAGCTTGTCCAGCAGGATCAACTTCCCACTGCTGCGGATCAGGTGCTGGGAGGAGGCAGAGGCAGAATTACTCAAATTTCCACCATCTACCCATATGTCATGTCATCCTTTACGGCTGAGCGCTCGTGGCTCTTTCAGGCTGTACTATATTCAACACAGGGATCTGGCTTGTATTGAGAGCAGACTGTCTGATTTCTCCCACTGTGAAATCAGCCGTTTTTGGTTCATTGAGACTGCAAGCAGAACACCACCACCACCATCACCACCCTCACCTGCAAGGCCTCTTGTTTGTTGTAGAACTCATTGTCCTCGGGTGGCTTGATGAGGTAGCAGTGGTTACAGCATTTCTTTAGCTCCATCATGATGTTCAGGAAGCCTGAGGTGCTCCCTTTGGTGCCTTTACTAAGGGCCTTGTAGTTCCTGGTTAATATCCACCTGTTGCAGGAAATGTATGCCGTGAAGTGTACAAACACTTTTCTTTTCATTTCATTCTCCTTTTATTTGCAAGAAGCTGCAACTTAGCTTTAAATTCTAGGCCACCATGCGTCCCAGAGGAACACATGCTTACTTTAAAAAGTAATATCGAAAAGGCTGCTATTGGACAGCCAATCCAATGAGATGAGATGTCAGAATACAGACCGCAATAACTAAAACCCCCCACTCACACATGCAGCTTTACGTAGAGTAATTACCATTATTTGGAGGAATAAAAGGTTTGCAACTTCAGCACCACCTACTTTTAAATTAAGCCCTCCTGAAAAATGTTGAAAAACCCTTACTAGAATATTTATGTGCAAGGTTACTTGCATTATTATAACTGTAGTATCAATAGAACCGCAATACAGTAATGGAAAAAGCATTTTTTTCAGTACTTGTAGTACTGCTTCTGGATGGCACTCATCTCCACCCTGAGGATCTGCTCCACTTTAGCAGGCAGGGACTTCTCCACATCCTTCTTCACTCTCCGCAGCAGGAAGGGCTCCAGCTCCTTGTGGAGACTGGTGTACCCCGAGTCCCTCCCCTTCCCATGCTCTTCCTCAAAGAGCTCCCAAGAGTGGAACCTGAGATCACAGAGCATGCAAAAACACTGAACTCCATTCCAAATCATCGCTTCCCAATATCGATACAAACATTTTTAAAAGCACATTAAGGGCAGTATTTAAGGTTACCCTAACACTTCTCATATGAACAGATATAACCATGTAAATGAAATAAACTGTGTTCCACGCAGTGACAGCACATACTTCTCAGGCATGATGAAGTGCAGCAGGGACCAGAGCTCCTTGAGGGAGTTCTGCAGCGGAGTCCCTGTGATGAGGAGCCTGTGGTTGGACTTGAACTCTATCATAGTCTTGTACAGGAGGGAGTCGTCATTCTTCAGCCGATGAGCCTCATCCACCCCGATGAAGGCCCAGTTTACGTTGCCCAGGAATGACTGTCGCAAATCAGTAAACTTAACATTACCACACTGATCACTTGTGAACACATAGGTACATACCATTATCAATTGCATAGCTAACTACTTATTACAATGCTAACCATTTCTTAAAGATGACGTTATTTTTGTGCTTTACAGCAAAATAGATTTAATAAATGACAAGGGGTATCAGCCGCCAGTTTTGTGAAAATATCGTTACAACTGTAATAAGGAGTTGTGAAATACACATTTAATTATGTGATTGTGTGGGGGCCTCCTAGTGAATTAGCTCAAACCAACATTAAACTCTGGACATGTGGCTAAACATGCAAATAAGGCTAACCTGTTTTACTGGATTGAAATGTACTTGGTATAAACCTCACAATTGTTTGTCTCAGATAACTAAACAATTTTAGCAGCTATGTCAGATAGGTGAGAATAGACATTATGTAAAATTGTGGTTATTCAAAGGCAGGAAAAACAAGAATTTATCATAAACCTGTACAACTTGATTATGCACCTTGCAGGAAAAGGAGCATCAGTGGGGGCAAATTAATCAGTATTAAAGCGGGACATTCAACTGTGGTCCCCAAACAGAATTCACATGTTAATACAGAAAGACATACCTTATCTTTCAGCAGAATTTCATAAGTTGTTAACAAGATATTTAACTTCAGTCGTTTGTTTTGTGGGTGCATCCACTCATGTGTTCTGATCTGTAGGCAACAACATTATTGCATTACATTTTAATCTAACTGTTAAAGGATCATAAGAACATTTATAATTCCATGCTTAAAATTTTGTTTTTACAGTAAACGCATTCAAAATAACTATTTTTACATTTAGAGTGCTGCAGAAAATCAGAGAACATAATTAGGTTTGTATTTATGGTGTAGTTTATGGTGCTAGCTACCCGCCTCCCCTGGATAATCCTTTACTCGAGGGTTAAATCAGTGCAGGTAACAAGCACAGGGGAGTGCATACCATGCTCCTGCTGCTGATGTCACCTAGGTAGACCACGACGTTCATCAGGGGGGCCCACAGCTGAATCTCCCTCTGCCAGGAGGTGAGGGTAGACAGGGGCACGACCAACAGGAAGGGTCCGTACAGCTGGTGCTCATGGAACAGGTAGTTGAGAAAAGAGATGGTCTGGATGGTCTTGCCCAGGCCCATTTCATCTGCCAGGATGCAGCTGTTTCCCCTGATAAGAGTAAGGCAAAGGCACAGAAGACGTAAATAGTTGGGGGGGGGGAGACCCGGAAAAGCTCTTCCGCTATATTGATTTTGATATAATAGAATCAACATACTTGCACCAGGAATGAGCCATCCAGTTCAAGCTGTCCAGCTGGTAATCTCTAAGCTCCAGTCCTTCTCCGCCGATATAAGTCGGCTGTTTCTTCATAGGTACAAACCTGGGCCTCATCTTTAACACCTATCGAGAGTTTCACACATTAGGCAAACTGTAAAGGGAGGCTGGAACGTATATCCACCCAAAACATGGAGGGGGAAAAAAATAAAAGAAATTCAGGGAGACAAAAAGCGAGATATCCTCTTTTGGAAGGGGCGTTTCAGCTACCTTGCAGTCTCGATAAGGAATGGTTTTGGACTGGTTCCTGCACATGTAGTCGTCGATGCATTTCTGAAACTTCCTGGAGATGAGCGCCCCGTCTTCCCAGCTGCACTCCGAGTAGGGGAGACCCTGCCACTTGCACAGGTAGTCTGGGTACCCCGCAGCTGACTTCTGATTGGAATGAGCTGACCAAACAAAATAAAAGTTGTATTAACATAAAATTTAACTGAACAAATCTAAAATGGGTTGCAAGACTAAAACTATGATACCAACCAATTATTCGCTCCACAATTTGATATTGCGAATGTAGGTCGTCCATTAGTTCCTGTTGACAGTTGTAGTATTCAACATCTTCTGGCGATGAAGCTTTTAACCTGTAAAACAAGTAATTTATGCATCATTTATTAAACCTGTTACAGGGACAAACACTTACACTACATAGTCATTCCAATAAATGAAATATTGCAGCACTTGGAGCCACTAGACATTTTGCCCTCACTACCACAACACAGCACAGTAACAATACCGAATGCCCCCATGGAACTTTTTTTATTTTATCTGAGGGTAAAAAGATTTTTTTTTTTTTATAACAAAAACGAATAAACCCATAATACCTTATTGGTATTATAATAATCTTTATCTAAAGATGTTTACATCCTATTAGTAATGTCTGTAGGACCTTTTCACTTAATCCAAATGTCTTCTACCGTGTAGCAGGGACTACAGTTTTCACACCTTTTAAATTAAAGCAGTCAAATTTAGAAGGCGAATTATGCTGAACACCTTTCTTTGTTAATATATGATTGTGTTGGGTTTTGTTAAAAGTTTTAGGGTGGCACCGGTTTTTTTGGAAAACTGTTAGAAAAAGAAAGCTTGGGATTAGAACCCTTTGGAATATAGTTGAGTTCCACATAAAACACTAAGGTTAGCAAGAGACTCAAATTGGACTGGTGGAATACAAGGCTAAATGAAATGAACCCACCGAAATATGTACACGGTCAGCAGTTTAGAATCAACAAGTTAATAATAAAAGTGTGCTTTAGAAGCGAAGTGAAACCGGGAACTTTGCAGAAAAGCTGAATTAAGTAAATATCTTCAGATAGGGCATTTGTTGTTCTCCATATGGCGATTGTGCAGATTCACTGGTGTGGTGAACGCTTTCCTATGAAGATCAGAGAAAGCCCATACGACATGACAGTTCAAAAGTGCTGGGTCACAGCCTGCAGTTAGGCGAAGCGTGACAATGTAGAATAGAGAAAGCAAGTGTTAGGACTTGTTCTGCAATGACACACAATGCTTTTATGGGAAAGTCCACCAGAGCCTGATAAGTCTATTGCTTAAGCTCCCTGCAATGCCATCAGAGGGGACCTTCTCATCTCACCATTTAACTGGCTGGAAAGAACTACATTAAACAGAAAGTGTTAAATAATGGGTATTGGCTCAGAAAACCGACAAAATTATGGCTAGACATACAGCAATTTTTTGCTAGAATTTTCTACTCACTAAGGGAGTTAAAAAAAAAAAAAAAGCATTACTTTAACTTCTGAGATGGGACATATGCTAAAAAAACAGCAATCACATTAGAGACAAGAGTTAACGTTCCGGTCCATTGATATAACCACCTGTACGTTCAAAGGGCAGAAATCCTTCCTAAGAAATTGACTCTGCTAACCCCAGGGACGGGTTAGGGACATGCAAAACTTAATTCGTGGGTCTTACCATTTCTTCTTTTCCTGTTCCTTCTTCTTGAAGTTGTCCAGCTTCTTCATGCCCTTGACATTTTGCTGCTTGAGGGTCTCTTCAGTCTCCCAAGTGTTGTGGATGTGGGACCACCCTTTCCACTTGATCAGGTACTGCTGGTCTCCTTGCTCTTTGTTAGGCATGAAGTTGGCATTGGGGTCCCCATCTGCCTCCACAGCATAAACTGTTGTGGTACCACCCGTAGCTTTAAAAGACAAATATGGGAGTCAAATTGCAAGGTTTTTTTTTTTTGTTTTTTACACAAAAGTGATCCAGTGTGGGCAATTTACTGTGTGGAAGTGGAATCTTTCAATGTTTTTTTTGCAAAGAACTTGCCTTCAAAAAACCTATTTCCACTTGCCTTTGCAGGATTACACTTGAAGACCAATCCCCCATGGATATACAAAGACCTATCAAGGTGCTTACCCCCCCTCCTGCCTATTCTCATTTCCATGACTTTCTCCAAAGTTTCAAACTCGTCCTCCTCGGGCTGTGGGACGTCCTCTCCGCACACCTCCACCAGGTCATCGGAGTCGGTTTTCATCTCCTCGTCCTCCTTGTAGCTCACATTGACGGTGGCTTGGCGACGAGGCCCTGACGACTTCTTGTCGTACTCATCCTCGTCTGAGGAGGAGCCCGAAGGCTTTTTCCTCTGAGCCTTGCCTTTCTTACCATTCCTGGCATTTGTCCTGGGAGGGAAAACAATCACAGGTCAAGTGAATGGCCTAAACCTATAGGATATTTCTTTCCATTCGCTATGAACATGCTCTTCCACGGCATATAGCGGTGTTAAGTGACCTATTTATCTAGATTCTCGCCCCCAAATTACTAGTCTCTTCTGAAGACAGCTACAGATCTTCAAATGCATACCCTCAACAGAACATTTAGGACTGGTCCAGAAGTGTAAATTACAGTGGAGGAATATTTATTAAGGTCACTGAAATTGTCTAAAAAGTGCATGAAACAAGACATTTGTTTTTAAAAGTAAGGCCAGTAATTACATGTGGAGTGTATTGAACTGGCCCAAAACAGCATTTTCTGTTTAGTTTGTCTTCAATTATCCCACTATATGGACATACTTATGAACTCATTAAAATAAATAATTTTGGTTGATTTCCAGTGATAAATTATTTGCCCATTTTCTCTGTATTAAAATGTGTTTGGAAACTGGTAACAGACTTTGATTATTCAACCTCAGAAAACACCATCGTAATTAAGGCTAATTGGACAAGTATTAAGTATCAACAAACTAACGGCATTAGCAAATAGACTACAAAACTAGCCAACAGCTTTGCCTAAAACTACACGTATAGTACAAAATGCATGTTTTACGCAAAGTCCAGCATTGTGTATATTGTGTAGGGTATATTTCCAGCAGAGATAGCAATTGTTAATTCTACCAGGCTTTGTTTTTGATTTCAGTCAATCGTTCATTTCTCATAAAATTTCCAGATTTGAAACTTGTCAGAGGGTGCAAATCAGCACCAGCACCAAAAAAAAAAAATTTAACCCAAGGACCGTATACCTAAACGGATGTGTGTTCTTGTGATAAACAGGAGCTATGGCCCAATACTCAATATACACATTTGCCAATAGAGCTTGTTTCTGGTATCTGACATGAGGACCAAAGAAAAGTCATCAGATTCGGATCGACAGAGGGTATTGCTACTAGCTGCAAACCCAAATCATATGTCAAGAGCAGAATGGCCAGGTTAAAGTTTGCTTTAAAATAAATAAATAAAACGTACCTAAATGTGCCTGTAGAGTTCAGGGACAAAGTCTTAAGGCTAGGTGAGAAAGATTAACCCGTACCAGAGTGATAGGAGGAATGAGAGGTGGGGGGAAAAAAAAAAAAAAACGGCCCATGATCCAAACCATACTACATCATCTGTAAAACATGGGGGAAGAGTGTGTCATGGCTTGGGCATGTATGTACGTCACTGAAACTGGCTCAATGTAACCACTAAAGGCAACAGCAGGATGAACTCTGGAGCGTACAGAAGCATCTTGTCTGCTCAGATACAACCAAATGCCCCCAAAGTCATTGGACGACGCTTCATCACGCAGCAGGAAAATGACACCACAGACAGCCATGGCAACCAGGGAGTTTTTCAGGGACAGAAAGTGGAAAATTCTTTACTGGCCAAGTCAATCATCAAAGCAGTATCCAATTGAGCATGCACTGAAGACAAGACAAGACAAGAGCAAAGGAGCCCCGAAACAAGCATGAACTGAATTTCTCTGAAGCTACACAAAGCTGTTGACAAAGTCTCATCAAAATGAACACAGAATAACGAGCATTGAGCAGCTGCTTTAACTTCTTTAGTCAGGGCTACATTCAAGTAGACTCAAGACAATACACTTCTCATTATATCATCACATAGAAATTGAGTTTGACCATAAGAATCAGTGTGTCCAGAACTGAAACCAACCCAGCCAAGCATCGCACAATATAATGTTTTGTATATTATTAAATGATATAATCTTGATATTGTCGCCGTGCAGATCGTATGCACGTACAGCAAGTCACTCTAAAGTTTAATGAATAAAAATAGCTGCAATGTGCATCTGAATCAATTTAGTCATTTCTAACTGCAGGCTGGTTTTAAGTTTTTACGGTGAGCACAAGAATGCCACTGACTTCACCATGTAATAATAGACGGGTAGTGGAACAGCTACCTGTTAGGAGGCTTCCTGCTTTTTACTTTGTGACTAGGCTCGTAGTCGGAGACTGTCTCATCGCTGTTCTCTGCCTCGTCAGAGGAGTCTGATCCGGAATCACTTCCTGAACCCGACCCTGACCCAGAATCAGATCCGGACCCTGACCTGGTAACAAATAAGCAGTATTTTAAAAAGAAGTTTGCTTTATACAATCAAAAACAGTGTACACAACCATGGAAATTTGAATTTGTAAATTTTTCAGAGTAATTACTCACTCTTTGTGCTTTCTTTTCCTTTTAGTTTGACTTGAGTCATCAGAGTCGTCACTGCTGGATGAATCCTTGAACAGAAAAAAATGGAAAGGATTTGATGTGAGCACACATACATTAATGAAAGTGCAATCCAACTCAGGTTAATGCCATGACCTATATTGCAAAGTTAATGCTGTTAAGTTCTTGAAATATCTTGAAACTACTAACTTTTGCATCAACAATAAAGGCCATATAAAATTATGTGCTCAGTGAAGTCAGGACTAATAGGAGTACCATAGCCAAATCAAATAGCCCACAATGTTAAACCTTCAGTTTTTAAACCCGAGTACAAAGCCCGGAGGCTTCACACACAATAGTTTTCCTATCCATTTAGACACATTCAATTACCATGGTGTTATCAGTGTATTTAAGTTGCCAACAACTTTCCACCTACACCTTAAACTTGACAGTAAGAATGAAACAGATGATTGCACATTTGGCATTTGTCTGCAACAGGCTGGCATTGGTACCTCATCAGAGCCACTGTTGGAGGAGCTCTGCTCCTGCTGCTGTTGGAGCTGCTGCTTCCTGAGCATGGCTGACCGCTGCACAGCCAAAATACTGGGGTTGGACTTCCAGAACTACAATGCAACGGGGACAAAATCGCCTTCATTAAATAACCCGGTGCATTTAGTGATAAATGAGATAGAGATTGGATGTGGGTTAAATGACAAACCCCGTCCCACATTGTCCCCGTACCTCCGCCCCATCAATCTTAGCAGGTTTGCTCTCCTGTTGGTTCTTTTCCTTGGACTTTTCAGAGTCTGAATCTGACTGGCTACCAGAGTCAGACCCACTTCCTGAGTCACTGCTCCCTGATTGGCTGCTGCTGTTGCTGCTGCTGCTGCTGGAACTGGAGCCCGACCCAGACGCAGAGCCCGACCCAGAGCCGGACTCATCATCAGAGTTACTGTAAATTTGCAGACAACCCACACCCCATAGTGATTTCAGAAAACTGTTCATGGAAAGATTAATTATACAGGGAAACCCTACAATTAACTCAATATGGCTTAGTTCCATGCAAAAGGTTTTCAAACTGATTCTGAAGAGGCATTTACACAAAACATTTTTTGCATGGGGATCCAGAAGAAACATTCACACTCAACTCTTTCAAAGTCCACGCTAGCGATTCTAAACCAGCGACATTTCACAAACAGTAGTCCCTTAAACCTGAGGGCTCAGCGATGACTCCAGACAAAAATAACCTTCGGCAATACCAGTAAAAAAAGAGAATGCTGTTTGGTGATAATGTAACACAGCTGAGGGCAGAGGCATCTTCAGTTTAAATATCACCCAAAAAGGTTTACACCTGCATAAAGGAGAACTACATGTTTCCAACAAAACGCGTTAGACAGAAAAAGAACTTGCAAGCCGCGTATAAGTATGTTTGATTTTTCTCAGCTAGACAGATCAAACCTTTTCCAGTTTATTTGTGAAAAAGATATTTGTTCGCATCACTCGAACGCATCCAAAGCATTTTAAAAGCAGGCCCCAAATACAGCGTTAAATTCATTTTACAGATCTCATAATGCGTTTTTTGAGTTCTCACTACATCTAAAACAACACAACATATTCCACGGTTGACACCTTGGCTCAAACATCAACAAGTGAAAGATGCAGTATTTCATTAGCAGCAACTTTACAAAATGCTACCGTTTGAGGGGATCATAGTCTGAAAACATCATTCCTCCTCCGTAACAGAGCTACTCAGGTACCCGATTCCAGTTGGTTCTACGGAATGTGTAAAACTTTTATATGTAAAGATATCAGAATTAGATCCCAACTAAAAAAATTATTTAAAAATGTACATAATGGAGCAGGTCTGCTATGTACAAAGTCCGTAACGGTTCAAAGAGAACAGAGGGTACAATTATGACAACCCCTCTAATCTGGGGAAACGATTTGCTTGCATGTCCACAAGCCTTTTGTGCGTTTCAGCAGGCTTTATCACAAACTTTACAGGGCACAATGTTAGTAAGCCAACATGCACTCGTTCATCATCAAGCATTACCTTAAGGAACGGTGCGCAATAAACCCAAATATTACTGTTTATTCCTGAAACATTGGTTGACATCACAGAGCAAATGTGATTTTTAAAACACGGAAGCAAACTCACACTAACATATCTGAGGATTTCAAAACGTATTGCTATTTGTGAAAGGGCACGATAATAACGGAGTTACAATACCTTGATTGGGCACTGCTGTTGCTTACACTTTCGTCTTCGCTGTTTCCATCCATTTCAAAGACTTGAAAACCAGGTTTTAAAACTCAGTGCAGCCGCTTGAGATTGTGTCGCTACCACTGTATCGAATGACCTCTATGCAGTGTAGCTCACCTATAAAACAACATTACATTGTCATTACACATTGTACAGTATTAAATATTTAGAGCGCGACATTACACACGGTTAGAATTTTTTAAAGCGCACGTTTTTTGCAGCACTCCTTGGCAAGGCCATCTACAACCTGTAAAATAGCTTATTTGTATTTATTAGCTCATTACATTCAATTTGGGAACTTTAATTCACTTTGCAATGTGTGTCATAGAAATAAGTCATGAATATTTATGAAATGCAGTCTCAAGTTTAAGTGTACAATCCCATAACGGACTGCGCAGAGCCACTGTGATCAACAAAAAATAAATCTTTAAAACATACCCAGGTTATCCCTTGATTAAAGATTTCAACCTGCAAATAAATACTAACAAATAGAGCTTATCTTATGTAGTGTGCAGGCCAACTGTGTTGGACAACAGCAGCCAGCTGGGGTTTATTTTGCACATACCACCACAGTTCAGTCTGAGAAAGGACTGACAGGATTAAGATCCATACGATTTCTCGGGCAGAACTGACACCAGCTGACAGGGCACTGGTGACAAAGATAACACAATGGCAGTGATTTGTAAGCAACCCTTGGCAGCAAGCTATATATGAAATATGCATGGCACTCATGTCAAAGCTTATGCAGAGTGAATATCAAAAAGTTAAATAGTTATGTCAATCATTTCCTATTTTGGATGGTTGAACATCACGGCTGGGTTACTCCACTTTACTCATTTAGACATACATTTCTTTAGAACATGAGCAGCAAAAAAGCATACGTCTTGGGTTGACAAGTGGAGGATATCATTGTTTGATACTGATACTAAGACTAGATGGACAAGTTGTAACTGGTTATATATATTTTGTCATCCAGTGAATTTAAGTGACTGATGTTATGTATGCTTACTCAGAAAAACAGTTTTATTAGTGAATACAAATTTATATGAATATGCTGGGTTTTAAAAATATATATATTTTAGCCACAGCACAACCCCCATGACAGCACAGTATATACAATTTTGACTTTTGTGTTTTTTTTACTTTTTTTTTTTTTTTTAAACATGAAATTGAATCCAAAAAAGTTGACAGTAGGCAGAGAGCTATGCCGTCTTTTTAGATGCCTGTTTTCAGCCACCTGAAGAGGGACTACGTAATGCACCGGAACGACACATAAAAAGCAAACCCTAATCCGCACTGTCAGTGTATAATGTGGCACCACTTGCTAGAGGATACTTTTCACATGGTTCCCCGTGAGAGCGCCTTCACTGCCATGCGCATTGAGGGGGGCACTTTCAACTTCAGGACCTTCCACCAGTAGAGTTAAGAATGTATCAGTAAAAAGAACACACTGGAGCCCTTTGAATCATTGGTCAAAATCTGAAAACCTACAAAGCACCTGAACTTGTGGAACGCAAATCCAGAATACAGCTAACAGGTAATGAGATCTTTAACATGATTCCAGTTTGCTCATTTTGCACAAGAACAATTTATAGCCTGCCAGCTTTATTAATCTGAACAACTTTTACTTTGGGAATGGAAATCATCTTCGTAACCAGCTGCTGTTATATCACAAAACAAATCACTACCAGTTGATGTGGCGTAAAAGGGTAAAAGTCTGCATTTGTATCTAAACATGGCACTAACTGAGTTCTATATAGAACCCAAGAAATATAAACTTCCATAAATACAAAATATTGTATGTTAACTAGCATATGCTAATTAACAATAAATTACACCACTATCAACATCATAAGAGGGGCTTTAAATCATGCAATTAGAGCACTTCCTGCAGAAAGTCAAGAAAAAAATCTATCATAATCTTTCATTAAACTAAATAGAGAATTTGACCATCAACTACAGAAAGGATTCCAGGCAAGAAGTATAGAAAATTCCCATTTAAAGCTTCCAAAACTATCATCTAATGTTCCCTCAAGTACGATCCTTCTTTATAGTCCTTTGTTTTTCAAAGATATGTTTTTAAATGTAATCAATCCCATAATTTGCATTAACTTTAATTTTAAAAAGGAATTATATTATTTGAACCTGTTGCAAAAAACAGATTCACCAAAAACACGACTGTTAGATGTGGCAGAGAAAGGCTTAGTGTCTACTTAAACTAAAAATATTTCTTTATTGAGGGTATTTCCAGGGTATGTGGGTCATTTAAATAAATAAAAGTAAAAATAAATATTTAGCCAGGCACAATTTGGTAGCATCCATCCATAAACCACCCTAAGCAATAAACCACTGTACTGGGAGAGGAGGCTTGGTTAACTGTGAGGCTTCATCTTCATCTGTTCCTGAATAAAAGTAACGCAATATCTTTGAACTAGAATAGCATTTAACAAGTCTTCAGGAATAGACAGCAAGAATAAAATTATCAGTAAAATCCTGACTGGAACAATACTGCTATGGTGCCCTTGGATTAAATGTTGTGCAACAAGTTGCTATCATGTAGTAAACGCAAGGAAAAAGCTGAACTTAAACTTTTAAGTATAGCAGATCTACACCAGGTCTTATCTTTACATTCGTGGTCTCTTCTCCACATACTCAGCCTGGACACCTTGTCCTCCGACACTCACGTGTCCAATTTCTATCAATCTAAACGTTTTTACTTCTCTCTTCGGTAATAAAATAAATTGTTAACGGAAAAATGTAAGTCCTTAATTTACTCAGCCTAATAATGAACTTTTAACAAAATGTATAAACTTTCTCCATTCTCCCTTGCTGAATTACTACACATATTCCCGTAATTCTAAAAATTAATTTAATTATTTCTAAAATGTTTAGTACAAACGTCAACCGAAAAGACGGTAAAGATGTTGTCACCGCAAGTGCCAGTTAACAGTTATTTTCCTAGCAATACAAGACATCTAAAACACACAAAACCTGTCAGCATAAGTAGTTAATCGGCACACATCACGGCCTTCGTCAAGACTTAAATGTCAAATGTAATTTATACAACATTTAAATGTCAAAGTAAATTGGATACATTTGGTATGAAAAACCAAAGTAAATTTACGAGGAAAAAATGCACGTTACATATAAAAACAAACCGAATAAATTAAGTCAGAGTTATGGTTTTACAAAAGAAACACATTAAAAAAAATATCAATCGAAACATAAAAACGTAGACGTGTATTACTATGCATACAATCTCACGAAACTTCTGCGTTCTCGAAGTTAAAACAAATATCGTCCCTGTTACTTAGGTGTAAAGATCTAAAAGATTATACCTTGTTTTCCCAAAACCTTCAAGTCTTAACTATTAACACTATTTAGCACGCTACCCGGGGAAACTAGGAATCATCGGCAAACTTTCTTCCTTTTAATTTTTCTTCCCTGATACACTGCCTGCTCATACAGTTATGACGTTTCATAAGACAGAAATTACCATTTCTTTGTCCACCATGTACCGTATTTCCTTGACGCTACAAGCAAGCATGGCTCCCTGACCTGTGTTTCGCATTCACAACCTTCCCTTATCATAGTTGACAGCTAGGGATTGAATTTACATTTCACTACCACTTGTTTTCATGAAAAAAAATATTCCTCGTAACTTTCACACCAATTCAGTATATTGTCGCTAAATCTAAATTATTCGACAAATACCAGAATGTCGCAAGCAACTAAACTATTAGGCTATACGGATGGATTAAACATTAATTTCGGGCCCGACGTATCCTCCATCCGTAAATAATAGCAAGGATTGTAGCTATCTTAACAACACAACATCATTAGACCGCAAAGGCCTGATGCGAGGCCTGCAAAGCGTGCTTGAGTTTCAGGCGCACTTTCCTGGACAATGATGCCCAGTTTGAGCGCCGCTGCAGAACACTTTCGACATTCTCCTGTTTTTATTCTGCACGCTTGAACAGAGCCGAGTAGAAAACAAACCACGCTGTTGGGGCGCTAGTGTGAACGTTGAATTGCCTCTCCAGCAAGTCAGTCGGCTAGTACTACTGGGGTTATGCTATGATATCTGCCGTATAGTAAATATATACATATGGCTGAGTAGTTACCTCGCTGGCCATAATAGCTTCTCATGGCCATACCGATCTATAATTTGCTCAATTAATGTAGCAAACTTGATCTGATCAGCTATACTAGCCCATAGTCTGCCTATCTATCAATACTTACTGAGCCACCTAGCTACATGTAGCATGTTTCCAAATTCTCTAGTTTTCCGTCTCGAAATATGCAGTCAGATGACTTAGGGGGCAGTTAGCGTGCTAGCTAACAATCTAGGAGACTGTACAGTCAACTAGGTTGCAACTTAGTCATAATAACTAAACGTGTACGAGTTATTCCTATGAATGCATTTGTTACATGCTTTGATTGCTCCGTATCCTCGTGACTTCACAAAAATTTTGAAATCACACGTTGCAATAGCTCAATTCCCGCACTGTCTAGCAGCTAGTTTGGTATCAAAATAGCTAACTGGCAGCTAGCATTCGCATACTTTAAAAATCTAAAAACGTTGAGAATATTGCTGGTTAGTTAAATTTAACTTAGGATACAGGCCCGTTGTGAATTAAAACAAATAACCATGATAATTTACTGATACCTGGCTCAAGTGAGTTTCCAGTTTGACTCCCGTCTCCGTCCGACTTCTTGGCTTCTTTTTTTTTCTTGTAGCTGGCTAACAATTTTTTTCTTTGCTAGCAGCAGCTAGCTCCAGTAGTGAGCTGCGCTAAACAATTCGACTCGATTGAGAGCCAATCTTTCTTGGATTCACTTCCAAATGAATAAAACTATCGTCCTGTAAGTGTTCCTTTCTGTATTCGGCACACAGGGCTCTTTATTTAAAAGATTTCAGACTGTGGGCAGTTCAGCTGCGGGTTCTATCACTGCCGGCCTCCGCCATGACGCCGTCGAGCTCTCACACTCCAACGATCTCGAGTGTGGAAACCCCGGGTAGTGACGTCACGACGACGCAGACCATCTTACTCAAAATTACACAAACAGAGGACTCTAAGTTGTAAGGAGGGGGTACAGGGATGTGCATTTGTGCATAGGGTAACAGGAAACGTGACTGTCCTAAAAACCAAACCTATATATAGCTAGAATAACCCTCTGCATTACAAGAGACGTGTATTCGGAAGTGCGCGTATATTTATGACAGGCATTTAAATGCACTAGTTTTTATAAATTGATAATAAAACAATAGAACTAAATCACTTTTTTTTTTAAATCAATTATCATGTTTGGCTACATAAAACGCAAAACTCAAATGTATCAAGGACACATTAAACAAATAAAGAGTTTATGTTCAGTTATATGCACATTTCGAATAAAAAAAAAACTATATATTTTTCTCCGTATTTGGAATTCTTTATTAAACATATTGTAGGCAGTACATCTTGAAAACAAACAACAAACCTTTAACAACAATAAAAAGATGACAAAATGGTTGTAATACTTGCTCTAAATTTTCTGGTCCCAGGATATATTGAGTTTACTCATTTACCTTGGTATGGTTGTGCTATGTTTTCAGATTCCAGAGTTAACATTACTTTCTGTACAAAGAAAGAGCCTTTACTCATACTAAGATCTTAAATAAAAATATGGAACAACTATCTTCTCTGGATGTTTTAAAATGTTCGATTTAACGACTTATTTAATAGCAATCAAATCATCCGGAATGATCAGAACAATTTAGAAGGCCATTCGTAATTCTCCCAGGGTCTGTTACTTTTTGCATGAGTACATATATACTATATATATAAAGTTGGGATGATGTTTGTTTGATTCACGGTCTGTCCCGAACAAAAGTGTATTGAATTTTTACAGTATTTGTACTTTAATTTTTGAGTTAGGCTGCAGTTCAAGCTATATTTCTGCTGAAACCTTATAAGCCTAACCTTATGACCTACCTTGAGCATCTCCTAATTATATCTCACAAAATATATGCTTTCAGATCTTATTATTACGCCTTCTGATTTAATATATACTGTATACCAGTATAAATCATGCATAGCCTTTAGTATTCTATGACTTAATAAACAAAGTTTATTAGATGGGTCTCTTGAGGCTGTTGGCTAATCTCTCAAAACTCGTAGGGGTCGTAGGTCAATAAGGTTTGGGAACCCTGGGCTTAATCAACTGTTAATCAGCATTAAAAATATGAACCTGTTTTAAAGAATTATATATACTTAGTGAGGAGGAGAGCAGGGCCCATAAATAATACCCCACATAGCCCGTCATGACCAGCTGCCGTCACTGATCCAAGCTGCCGCTCCACATTGCGATTGGTTTAAAAAGCAAAACGGACATAATGCGTCATATAAAACCACCAACCACGTTAATTTCCAATAGGGATGGGCGATACCACTGATTTTCTTTTCGATTCGATACCAAGTAATACCAAGTCTAGTATCCCGATCCCGATCCCGATCCAGATGCCGATGCTGATGCCGATACTTTTAAAAGTCTTCTTATGTACATAAAAAGGAAAAATCTTTGTGATTCCTACAGTCAAAATTGGTAAATGCAGACATCAAAATGTATATTTGAAAGCCTTTGCATTAGTATTAAATAAACTATCAATGGACAGACTTCTCTGTTTCATAACAGCAATTATAAAACACATGGTCAATAACGTTCAACAAATGTCAAATTATATTATTACCCCTTTCAGTTGTTATTCTTCACATCACTTTAACTGAAAATTTGGGCTAATCAGATACCCTGAAGTGAAATCTCTTAAGAAGAAAAGGAGAATAAATGCTGCTCTAATTTAAAATAGTTAGACTAAGTAGCTACAGGCAATTGTAGAGTTTCATTTCAAAATGCATTATCCACCATTTGATGAAAGTGACACCTTTGTTATAAAATGATGGCTGGCATAAGAGTTATAATCACCAGATCATTCCTGAAGGTATTAGCAACCTGAGATCTTTACTTACACTTAGAAGATATAATCTATGTTTTAGAAATCCTGAGCAATGCATATCAGTTTTTCCACATAACTGATATAATGTATTCAGATATTGTTTGAAAATGTGTCCAATCTCGCAGCCTATTGAGTGCGTTCACGTGCACAATAAAACATCGGCTGGAAAAACTCAGATTTTGCCAGTAATTCGACTGTGTTTAAGTGTTTACATGCACAGCCATACCGCGATTACACAAAAAACCTTGTTTACATGGGATCGCTGAAATAGCGGGGTTTCTCTTTATAAATTACCTGGCGCAGGTTACGTAGTCAGACATGAACGCATTTAAAAAACAGATAGAAAACTGACAGAGCTGATAACATGCCCACATTAATCAAAGTGTTGGCCAGAAATCTTGGTGTGTTACTGCTAATAAGATCCAGATTAAAGATATCAGATAAAAGGTATTTACATTACTTTTTACATAGTCGGATATTAACCTTAGTCGGGGGATCGGAGTATTAGTGTTTATGTACATGCACCCACAGTAATATTATGCTCCACAATAAATAAAAAGTATTAACTCTTCAAATGATTAAAATAACCTAATATTATCACTTAGATATCTGGATAATTCCTGCCTCTCTGAAAAGCTTCTGTCAGAAAAGTGCCTCACTCTGTCACTAGACGTGGCGGTATTTGTCTGTATTCTCTCCCCCTCCTCTAATCGCCTCCGCTGCAACTCTTCATGCTCTCGTGTGTGACTGATTTGTACGTGTTTTATAAGGTTTGTGTTATTGCCACAATATTTTACACACAATTTTGCTTCATTGCTGTTTATTGGAGTGAAATTACTCCAAACGGTGCTTCGTTTTGTTTCAGCCATGTAAGCAGAGCAGAACTGGTCACCGTACTCACTCGCTTATGTGACTGACAGTGTCTCGGCGTGCCCGTACGTAGGCTGTATGAGGAGCGGAGGTAGAGGGCGGAAAAGGAAGTAGTTCTAAAAAACAATGTGCTGCATTTAATTTAATTTAATTTTCACTTTTCAATATCTGACACGAATTTGGTTTCATAAAAATATCACTGGCTAAAAAAAGGATCGATATTTTTATGTGAGGATCGATTCTCAAAAATGAAACGTCCGGATCGGAAGTATCGATACTTTAGATCGATCCGCCCATCCCTAATTTCCAATACTTACAATCACGGTTATGATAAGAAACAAAACGGTTTCAGAGTCTGGTAATTGTAGTGGGGTAAAAAAGTAGTTTATTTTCAAAGTATAGCACTCGAGTAAAAGTATAAATACAAAAAAAAAATGTAAGCACAAATACTATAAAATGTGCTTAAGTTTTTATAGCTGACTTGGTTACTTTCCAACCCACAATTTTAACATAAAAATAGTAGCACGTATGACAATGGAAAAGAAGAGTTCAACGTAAAGGAGAAAAAGTTCACATGACGGTATTTAAAAATGTCGCCATAAAAATATCATAACTAAGACCTTTCTGGTCGTTATTGCCGACAGTCACAAGAGAGAGGAAGTGTTTGTGAAGTCTAATAATGTTTTTGTGGTCGCAATTGTCTTCGTTGTTGCACGCGCATATTTGGATGTTATTTTGCCTAAGAAAAAGGAGCTTACATGAAGGGACCAATACGATTGCCTTTAGAAACCATATACCAACAAAGGAAATCAGTGGCTTTATTTAACGTTAGTGATGCAAGTTGTAATAGGCTACATTTCAATAGGTACATTTCATGTAAATTTCTGTTAGCACACTTGAATGCTAGATAGCTGTTATGTCTTGAGATGTAACGTAACATTAAGTCTGGGTTAGCTAGCAGTCATTAGGTAGCTAATGATTGCTAACGTTTAGTTTTCAAATGATCCACCAAGTGGCACGTTTAAAGCGTATATTATTTTAACATGCATTTAGCCAAGAGAAAATCATACAGTCACTAGTAGCGCTCTCCGTTCTCCTGCAAAGATTAATAACTTCCTGGTTGATGCTGTCACGCCCCACTTTGAGAGGGGCGTGTCAATAGACGAGAACTGATTTGAGTCCCGTCTAACCGCATCCTTGGAGCTCTATTTGCATTCGTTGTTTTAGAGCCTCGATAAACCCAGCCTCTCCCACTACTGTAATTTCTTTTGGCGCCCACTACTGTCAAGTAATGTCGTTTCATTTTCGCGCCAACATTCGAACCGTTGTCCAGATTGCAATAATAATTGCAATAAGCCCCGTATGCTTTTCCCCCCTCTAAATTGTATAGTTACTAAGCAGGCTAGACCCAAGTTGTTGTAAATCCGAAACAGAAAATGGGTCTTGGAAATAAGATATAAGAAATAAAATAAAATAAAATAAAATAATAAAAAAATATACATAAATATATCGTATATATGTCCCTCTGCACTATTGTTCCAAGACAATCTCTCAACAATGAAACAAAACACCCTTTTTCAGTTTATGAGAGAAGCATTACATTTAGTTTAATTCATGGGGAAAAACATAAAAAGCACTCCAATACTTAGTATACAACATCTGTAATTACTTTCCAACTGAAATTGTCTTAAAAAAAAAAAAAAAAAACATCTGTTAAGAACCAGATTTTTCCAGGACCTCCAACCACTGTTGTCATCCATACAACAGACCACATGTAGGTGGTGACCTAGATTACTTACACCCCCCTCCCTCTCCCTCTCCACCAACCAGTCTCCACCCTCCACATCCAGTGGTTGTATGTCTGAAAAAGCTTCTGTATATTGCCCAGTAGGGTAATCTTTAGAAAGTAAATTTTCTTGTCTAATGACTATAACGAAATAATTATTGTGTTAAATCCGATCGATTTTATTTAATTGTAAGGTAAATGAGGACAGTTGTCTTAAGACACAGGAACAGCAAATTCATTTTTAAAATGTAATCTAAAAAAAAAGCAAATACATTTAACAAAAGCAGTTATGGTTCTCAAAAATGTTTGGTAAAAATAAATGCCTTATGTCAACATTTGCCATTTAATTAGGATGATCAGGAAAGGAAACAAATAGTCTCTAGGACAATGTCTCATGTAATTATATGACTGGCCAGAAAGTTTAATCTACATTGCAAAACATGTTTTCCCTGGCCTGCATGGAAAACAATGCGTTAATATGTCTGATCCATGCCTGACAGATTTCAGCATTTAAATAATCACAGTCTGAAGGAGAGCACATATGGAGGACAGACGTATACTTTCTAGCGCCAAGCAGAACAAAATTCTCTAATGCATTAAGGAATTGGGAAATTTTTTGGAATGAAGACCACTGACAAGCGTGGCTTTTTCACAAACCATTTGCACTCCAATTGAAGCTTTCATTGTTCCAGATGGCAAAATGTGTCTGAAATGGCCCTACCAAGTGTCTACTGCTTCTTGTTTAGAAAAGATGTTGAAAAAACTCTAATAGGCAAGCTCCATTGTAAGGCCCTACAACCGTGTGGTGATGTGTAACCTCAGTTTGGCATATGGCTGTGCATATCATTACATTGCTACCATGTTTCCCTGTGACTACAATGGTTCACCATTGTTAAAGCTATATGATCCTCTACAAAAAAGTTAAAACTATTATTTCACAGTACTGAAGATAATTTTATAACATAAAAGAGATACAATTTTGCATTACAGTATTTGTTTTTACGACTCAATGTGAAGAAACTTATGTGAAGCAAAGTGCACACTGTGTATAAATACCAATAGTGCATCTGATTTACCTGATAACTGGTTGTCATATGGTTAGCTGTAAACCGGTTTCATTCAAACTTAATTTCTTCTAGGCACTCAATTGATGGAAGACTGACATATGGGATTTTGCCAAATATCTTGTTTTTCCTAATAACCTGTCCTGGAACTTCACAAAGTTCACCACTGCGATCTCAGTCCTCTGAGGATTCATATAGTGCCACCCTTGTGGGGTGTTCTTTCAATCCTAAAATAGATTATCAATAAACCGCTATATCAATTAAAGGAGTTGCACAATGTACAGTTGTGTATGGAAATCAAATGTGAAATCTATGTGAAACAGCTATTTTTCCTCGTCGCCATTAAAACCATTTGACATCCCTATTCTCCTCTCATGTGCACGCCTCTTACTCTCAGAAGTTCTATTTTCTGACAGATTTGTCCTTTTTGTTATTTTATTCGGTCAAAAAAAATGAAACACCTTAGAATATTGACCTCCACTTCACTTCAACATTTGAAAACTATTTGTAAACCAAGCAAGACAAATCTTGGCAAAATATATCTTGTTTTCATTGATGACAAATGCATTCACCATCAAAAACCAGTATATGGAACGCCCTCTACTGGTTATAAATAAAAATTATATTTAGCACGTTTATCATGAGCTTGGATTCATAAAGAAATAGACTTGAACAAATAGTAAACTGCACAATTTCTATAGTTCCATAAATCTGTAACATATATGGATAACCGATTTTTGCTGCACACCCCAATATATACAAACATATATAGTACTGAAACGCCAATGTTTTGGTATATTTAGTACCAGATGGAAAAGGAACAATATTATGCGCACCTCCAGATTATAATTAGCGCTAGGTAAAAAGACAAGGCTATTAAGTCAATTTAAAGTATCTAAACTAAATTAAAAGTATTACTTATCTGCAAGTTCAACAAAATAAAGAACGTTTATAAGAAAAATCAGTGCAGGTATTTTCTATAACTTTGTTTTCAGATATAATACACATGGATCCTACATCTTAATATATAGGATGTAAACGTCAAATGTTATTTGCTTTATTTTGTGTTTTCCATTAACACAACTGACAGTTTTTAACGCTGTTAAGCATGTTCTTTTTAAAATAAAAAAGCAGAATGTTCCCTGCTCAATCTGCTCAAATACTGAAATAAACCCTGGGCTCAATTTTCTGTGCATTCAATCCTTTATAAAAATAGCAGAAATACACATAT
>JAOYSI010036158.1:1362-29528 GCA_025775065.1 Hiodon alosoides
AGGGAAGGAGGGTCACTGTGGTGTTATTGATACAGCAGAAGGGAAGGAGGGTTACTGTGGTGTTAGTGATACAGCAGAAGGGAAGGAGGGTCACTGTGGTGTTACTGATACAGCAGAAGGGAAGGAGGGCCACTGTGGTGTTAGTGACAAAGCAGAAGGGAAGGAGGGTCACTGTGATGTTAGTGACACAGCAGAAGGGAAGGAGGGTCACTGTGGTGTTAGTGATACAGCAGAAGGGAAGGAGGGTCACTATGCTGTTAGTGATACAGCAGAAGGGAAGGCGGGTCACTGTGGTGTTAGTGATACAGCAGAAGGGAAGGTGGGTCACTGTGTTGTTAGTGACACAGCAGAAGGGAAGGAGGGTCACTGTGGTGTTAGTGACACAGCAGAAGGGAAGGAGGGTCACTGTGGTGTTAGTGACACAGCAGAAGGGAAGGAGGGTCACTGTGGTGTTAGTGATACAGCAGAAGGGAAGGAGGGTCACTGTGGTGTTAGGGTGTTAGTGATACAGCAGAAGGGAAGGAGGGTTACTGGGGTGTTAGTGATACAGCAGAAGGGAAGGCGGGTCACTGTGGTGTTAGTGATACAGCAGAAGGGAAGGAGGGTCACTGTGGTGTTAGTGATACAGCAGAAGGGAAGGAGGGTTACTGGGGTGTTAGTGATACCTCAGTTAGCGGTTATAAGAGCAGGCTGTTCACATCCCTCCTCACATGCATACGCACACACAGAATCATACAGACACACACACTCACGCAGAAACACACACACACAGACACACAGACAAACACCCTTTCGCCTAAGCCCTCACTTACCCATACTCCCATACTGTG
Source organism: Hiodon alosoides (assembly GCA_025775065.1). Taxonomy (NCBI): domain Eukaryota; kingdom Metazoa; phylum Chordata; class Actinopteri; order Hiodontiformes; family Hiodontidae; genus Hiodon; species Hiodon alosoides. The sequence continues at coordinate 2,193 of JAOYSI010036158.1, forward strand.
TGTTATGAAGGTGGTCTTGCCTCTTTATTGCTTACTGTTAGGCGAGATGACCAATGCTTTGCTTTGTTTCCTTTGTTTAGAAGCCCCTAAGGATGACGGAGGGTCAGAGGTCACTGAGTATGTCGTGGAGATGTCACAGGGCTTTAGTGGTATGTTTCTAAATAAATAAATAAATAAATAAAAACTTATATATGATGTTTTGAATTTGTATTGTTACTAATCTGCTGTTTCTGTTTTTTGACTTGGCATGTGTTTGTGTGTATGTATGTTTTGTGTGCGCATGTGTGTATGTATATTTTGTGCGTGTTTGTATATTTTCTGCATGCGTCTGTATTTGAACCTTTCCCCAGGTACCTCGTGGCAGCTAGTGTACAGCGGCTCAGCACAGGAATATTTGTTTGAGGGGCTGAGGCCTGGGACCTCCTACCAGAGCAGGGTGTACTGTATCAGTGAGGGAGGGCAGAGTCTGGTGAGTCTGTGATACGCTCTGATCCTCTTCTCTTCCGTAATATCCCTATCAAGCTTGTTCATATAGTTCAATCACCGAATCTGATTTGATTGATATCGCTCTGCCTTATTTAAATCCGTTTTAAGGTTACAGCAGGTCGAACAGAGTGTGTGTGTGAGTGTGTGTCTCATTAATGTCATTTTAACGTGCAGCCTGCCTGTTTCAGCCATCCGAGATCCTGCAGATCCAGACCCCTGCTGTGCCCCCTGGTCCGTGTGCACCCCCCAGGGTGGTGGGCAAGCCGAAAGCACGGGAGGTGCAGCTGCGCTGGGGTGAGTACCCCCCCCCCTCACAAGCATCTACGCTGACAAGCATGTGATGTGTTCACACGCACCTCATCAGTTTCATCCTGGAATGGTTTACTCTCTTTTCAGTAGCTAACAAACTGGGTAAAGCTACAAGTTACTTCCCTTTTGGTCACTCGTTGGTCTTGCAGGACCCCCACTTGAGGACGGAGGTGCTATGGTGTCCTGTTACAGCCTGGAGTTGGGTGGGGCGCGGGGGGAGGAGTGCGGGGAGGTGTACCAGGGCCCGGAGATAGACTGCACCGTCAGTGGTCTACTACCAGGGAGAGCCTACACCTTCCGTCTGCGGGCAACCAATCAGGCTGGGGTGAGTGGCGCGTGATCGGGCCTTGGCCGGAATACTGAGGCTGAGTGCTCAGAATAAAATGAGAGGAGGCGGCGATCTGCACGAAGACTGCAGTTCATTGTTCTCCTCAGATTCTAGGGACAAGTATTGTGGTAGCAGTATTAAAAAAACGAATCAGCAGGGCGGTGTAGTAGATCCGTGACTGTTAACTTGTAAAAATGGGCTGTAGCAAATCACATTTGATTGATGTTTAGTGACAGTGATCACACACTTTATGCATGTAAGTGTGTGATTGTCTTGTGTGGGCTTGACAGTACGGACCCTTATCAGAGCGCTGCGAGGTGACGACTGGCGCGGGCGCCCCAGAACCCTGCAGGGCCCCCCACGTGGTTTGCAGGTCCCCAACATGTGCGGTGGTCACATGGGAGGTAAGATACAACTGAGGAATGAGAAAGAAACACTGTGCAACTCAAAACCAAGTCAAGGGTTCATTAAGGACTAATTCTTAGTCTCCAACAGACCCCGCCAAGCAACGGTGCCCCGGTGATCGAGTTCAGAGCAGAGTGGGGTCTGGCCCAGAGCAGCATGCAGGTGTGCTACTGTGGGGCCGCCCTGAGCCACGAGGTGAAGGGCCTGCAGCCAGCCACAAGTTACTACTGCCGGATACAGGTTAGCCACGGCGGCGAATGATGGAGAGAGTGCATGTTGTGGAGGTCAGAGGTCGGCTGGCGTTCCGTGTCTGTGAGTGCACGTGGCGAATGATGGGGAGAGTGCATGTTGTGGAGGTCAGAGGTCGGCTGGTGTTCCGTGTCTGTGAGTGCACGTGGCGAAAGATGGGGAGAGTGCATGTTGTGGAGGTCAGAGGTCGGCTGGTGTTCCGTGTCTGTGAGTGCACGTGGCGAATGATGGGGAGAGTGCATGTTGTGGAGGTCAGAGGTCGGCTGGTGTTCCGTGTCTGTGAGTGCATGGGGTGAATGATGGAGAGAGTGCATGTTGAGGAGGTCAGAGGTCAGCTGGTGTTTCGTGTCTGTGGGTGCATGGGGTGAATGATGGAGAGAGTGCATGTTGAGGAGGTCAGAGGTCAGCTGGTGTTCAGTGTCTCTGTGCACAGGCGGTGAATGCAGCAGGCGCAGGGCCCTTCAGCGAGACTGTAATCAGTCAAACACCCTGCTCGGTGCCGGCGGCTGTCAGCGGCATCCAGGAGGCTGAGCCTCAGTGGGCCGTGGATGAGGAGAGAGATGGGGTCCCCTCCCCAGACCACCTCCACTGCCCCACGTCCTGTCTGGCCCTGTGCTGGGAGCCCCCCTGTGACCACGGCTCCCAGATCACCGGCTACTTCATTGACCTGGGGGAGCGCCAGCCCATCGCGGTGGGGCCCGTCACACGTTACGTCATCCGGAACCTGCAGCCCGACACCAGCTTCAGGTGCGGAAACCCCGCCTCCACCGGCTGTGAGAGTATCGGGAGAGCCCTGTTGCTCAGACGACCCGCTTCTCAGACACTTTGGCACCAGGTGTTCAGATTTCCTATGCATGCTCTGTAAGCACCACCAGGAATGCAGGTAGAAGAGAGCTGGCGCTGTTGCCCACTCTAAATGTCGCACACTCTGCATTGGACACATGAGAATCCCTTGCACGACCCGAAAATACCCCTGCCCCGCTCTTTGAGTACAGGATACGGATCCAGGCTCTGAACAGTCTCGGCGTGGGTCCCTTCAGCCACACGGTGAAGGTGAAAACCAGGCCGCTGCCCCCGCCACCACCACGGCTGGAGTGCACCGCCTTCAGCCACCAGACCCTCAGGCTCAAGTGGGGCGAGGGCTCTAGCAAAGGCGGCCCCTCAGAGTCTCTCCAGTACCAGCTCCAGATGCAGGATAAGAACGAAAGGTTATTTGTCCTTTCAATTTCCTGTTAATTATGTTCAATTAACAAATTGTTTTAAATGATGCAGTTTTTAAAATGGCATTTTAATATCTTAATATCTTGTGTTTTAACACTGGTCTGAATGTACTAGACATAAATAAGAGGCCAAGTATCCAGGAAGAGCACAATGATGAGTTACAGTTAAAGCAAAGCAGTTCTCCTCTCCGCACCTTCTTCTGCAGATTTATGAGCTTGTACAGAGGACCCTGCCACACTCACAAGGTGCAGAGGCTGATGGAATCTACCTCTTACACGTTCCGCATCCAGGCCTTCAATGAGGCTGGCGAGGGGCCCTTCTCAGAGCTGTACACCTTCGCCACCCCGCGGGCTCCCCCGGCTCCTCTCAAAGGTAACTGGGGCTCTTCACTGTGCTGCCTTCTCTTCCTCCTTGCTTGGGCATTTTCAGGCTTCTGTAGAAGGCGGTCCTCATTCTTCGTCTAACCCCCCCAACACATCCTCCACCTCCAGACGGCCATTAACAGCCTTTTACAGCAAGACTGCTGTAATTCCAAAGCTGTTTTAAAATTTCTAGTCAGATGTAAAGTCATGTTAAATCATGTATGTAATTAAACTAATGCCCTCTAGTGGGCAAGAGTAAGTATAGCTTGCTAACCGAAATCAGTATATTTTTTGGAATTACAGCACAGACATTAGTGCTTTGTTTTAACCTTTAACTCCGTCCCCTCTCTCTCTCTCTCTCTCTGCCGTTTGTCCTGGCCAGCGCCACGGATCGAGCGCCTTAGTGACCACACTTGTGAGGTGAGCTGGGAGGCCGTGCCACCCATGAAGGGTGACCCCATTGTCTACACCCTGCAGTGCATGATGGGAAACACCACGTTCAAACAGGTGCCTTCCCCAGCTTCTCGTTTGCACTTCAGATAGGCTGGTTCAATATGATTTTAATGGAGAAATTTATGGACCAAACGTTTTGGTTTATTCCTGGGGAAAATAATTGACTGATTAGAAAAAAAGTCTATTTTATGGAATCTTTGAATCAATTATGACTAATCTAAGCACCCCCAATCCAATCCTCCCTATCTCTCTTACATCGTCTTCCTGCTCACGGGACTCGGACAGGTCTACAAGGGCTCGGCCACATCCTTCCAGGCCGCGGGACTGCAGCCCACCACCGAGTACCGCTTCCGGGCTTGCGCGGTCCGACAGAGCCAGACCGCCCCTGAGTTGACGGGCCCCTACAGCACCACCGTCGTGCTCCTGCCCTGCCGAGGCGACACGCCGACCGGGGTGGGCGGGGCCAGAGGGGCGGGGGCGGGGGCAGGGCGGGCCCAGGGTCACCTGACTGATGAGCAGTGCGCTGCCCTCCTCCTGGCACTCTTTGCCGTCCTCTCTATCCTCATCGCCTTTGTAATCCAGTACTTTGTCATCAAGTGAATCACAACCCCGTGACCCCGTTCCCAGGGTTTCCAGCCCTGGTCCCCAAGGGCCACAGTGTCTGCTGGTTTCTCTTCCTGCCTCACCACTCAGCTGTCTAACAGATATTGTGCTTTCTATTAGAAACAATCCTGCCTGGTGCTTCCAGGTGTTAATCAGAAACTCTGCCAAGACCCCACAGACACTGCGGCCTTCAAGGACCAGGATTACTTTTCCTTTTTGTGGCGTTTCTTTTCTTTCGTGTATCACATACGGGTCACGCCCAGCTAGTGTCATGAAGGCGAAAGGTAGAAGCTTGGGCTTGAATAGTTACAGAGGGAAAACTGCGTCTGCAGTGACTGAAAACTGCCCCCACCCATTCTCTCTCTCTCTCTGTATGCCCTTTCTCCCACACTCTTTTGGTATTGGATGTTTTCTAGTGATCCAACTTCTGCTTCAGCTGACTGTAACCATTCTTCCTGCTGTTCTTCTGGGAACTGATGTACTCTCATATAGATTAACACGTGATTTCTTGAATCTACAGTTCTGTGCAAAGGGTCACCCCAGCCTTTTTACATAAATGTAGTCTTTTATGTGATACACATAAAAGATCTCAACAAAGCTGATCTCAACAAAGCTGTCTGGGATTACTTGGACAGACAGAAGTAAGCAAGACAGACAAAGTCTGTAGAAGAACTGTCTACCTGCCAATTTTCTTATAAAACTGCACAACAGAGTACCTAAGAGAATTTATGCAGTTTTAAAGGCAAAGGGTGATATATACAAAATATAGATTTTCTTTTTAATTTTTGTGTTTTACTGTTTACTATTTGCCCATTGTAGTATTTTGTAGAAAATGTTCATTTCGATATTTTTGAAAGCGTCTTTGCTTTACGCTTTTGCACAGTACTGTACATTTAAGGTTTTTTACTTTCAACCACGACTGCAGAAATTTCATTTTCTCTTTTTAATCCCTGAACCATGAAACAGGACATGAAGGGAATTGTGTTTGTTTGTGTTAAATTGTTCAAAGATGCATGAATGACTGTAGAATAGTATATTTTTGTGGAGTTAGACACCACGGACCTCCTTCTGTCGAAGACTTTTCATTCAGTTTCCTGCAGAAATAAGATGCGTAATTAACAGAATGAAATTTAAGCAATGCTAGGTTTTTTAATGATCATTCAGCTTCTTTGCTCTTAGCTGAGCACAAAGAAGTACGCTCTCTAAAACATCCTCTCTTGGCTGAGAAACGAAAACCAACAAACACATGATGTTGAGGCTTGATGTTCCCCTTAGAGTAACGTTAGCTTTGCAGAGTCTCTCTATTTTGTCTGCTGGGGAAAATGAAGGCCTACTTTTTTTTAAAAACAAGAACTACAGCGTTTTTGACAGTTTTGAACAACCACTGGCTCTGAACTTCTTTTTCTTTTTCACTTTTACCTCCTTGTCTTTTTGTTCGCTTTTGTTCATGTGTTAAGTTGAACTAAACATTTGATGAATGATGAGATTAATATATTTTGAACTCCTAAACATATATGTGTATAAATAGTTACGGATCATACATTAAAACATAAACATAGCCTCCCGAGTGGTCCAGTCAGTAAAGGTGCTCACCCGAGTCCCATGAGCTGGAGTTAGCTGGTTCAAATGCAGCTCGTGTCATTAACAAATTGCGGCCGGTAGAGCACAGTGGCGGCGCACAATTGGGTGACCTGGGGTAAGTTAATGCGGTAGAGCTTTTCTCAGCTCATCTCTTTGAATGTCTCGTGCGAGCTGTATAGTCTGTAGTGTGGTAACGACACGGGTGACTCGAAGGTAACTAGGATTGGAGGACTGCATGTGGTGTTGGGAGTCGTAGTGACGAAGCAACGTGCATCTGCACAAAATGTGAAAAATAACCGGCTTGTTTCCAAATTTATTTAGAATAAGTACATAAGTGAGAACTTTCGAAAAATTCAACAAGAAAATTGCACTTTGTGTAAATTCAAATCATGTCTATTTTTTCTCTGTGTTAAGTCTTTTGTCACTGATCACCGTTTAGCACTCTGGCCTTAGAATTTAGTGTTGTTTTTGTTTTTGGGCTGGTTAACTTATTGCTGTTGCAAATGTGTGTAGGTTTAAAAAGTACAGGCATGTTCCAAAATGTCTTTTGGGGAAGGTAAAAATATTTTAAACCTATGCTCTATAAGATATCCTGCAAACGGTGTCTATTTGTCATAGTAAAACTCAAAATCCTATTTTTGATAGTGACTAAATACGACGCAAGGCGTGCCAATCCAATGTCTCCTGTTGCTACGAAGCATACAAAGACGAGTGACGTTTTTATGTCATTTTAATACCCGCCATTACCTCGCGCGTCGTACTTCCCAAAGCCGTTTATCCTGAATGCTACCCAAGTGTCACCTTTACAGCCAAGGTTTCGCTAGAAGCTCATCACGTGTACTTGAATTGTAACTGTTTGTGTATCATTATCTGCAGAGATCCATGCACATTAAAAAGGGTCCATGATTCCTACTCCTGTCTGCAGTGGTTTCTTGGTCTGCACTGACATGTTCCACCCTTTGGACGAAACAAGGACATGCAGTAGAGCGTCAGCAGAAACTCCAAAGCGGAAACAATTATTTTGCTTCTCATGTACACTTTAAAATGTCTCAAGTGTTTTATCTGTTGCTCAGCAATTCTTTTTCAGTTTTTTTTATTCATAGGAATTGCCAATTATTCTTTTTTTGTTTTCTCCCACCAAATTTGGAATCACCAATTGCGTTGATTAATCTTGGCCCGTCGCCACGACTACCACCACAACACACAGGGAGGATGAGGAAGTGCAACTAGGCTCCTCCCTTCCTAGTCAATTTTGAGTCTCTCGTCTCTTTTCCATGCTGCAGGCTACACGCCCTGCATGAGAGGTTCAGCACCAATTAGAGGAGAGCCGCGCCCCTCGATGGCACTGCTGTTCTGCAGGTGTCCAGGGAGCTGGATGGAGGCGCTTGTTAGCCACGTGTCGAGAGAAGCCAATTTACCCACCCCGGTCTGAGCGGCGCTCTGTCAATTGTGCCCCGCCGCTCTCCTCTCATGGTCACAGACCATTAATGACATGAGCTGGATTCAAAGCGGCAAACTCAAGTTCATTGGGTTCAGACGGCGCTAGGGCAAGCCCCTTTACCAATGTGGCAGAATAGCACCAATTAGACTGTCTGAGTATTGAGCGGAGATCTTGCCAATACAATATTTTTTTTGTAGCAGGAAGGCGCACACTCAAATCTAAATGATTACTGGGTATTTATGGAAGGAGTGGAAATCTACAAACAAACCTGGCTGTACCAGGAGATGGACTGATTCAGTGATTCAAAAGAAAAAGTTCAGGATGTTGTGAGAATTTCTCATGGGAGAAGGTGCCTCCCACAGAGTTATATTGTTTGCCCGGTTGAAGGTCAAGGACTGCTGCCTGCAAAGTTCAGATGCCTTCGACTCTGGTGCACCGTGTGACATTTGGCGCGGAATCCTGCGGAGGCCCGTGGGCAGACTCGGCGGGCGTTCTCCGCAGAAAATCAGTTGAGACAAAGGTGAGTTCGGCGTTAAAGCCCCTCCACAATGACGGTTGCTCAAGTTGCTCTTTTGAGACAGTATGAGCTGCAGGACATTTCACCAAGTGTTGCTCATGCCACTGCCACACCTGTAGGAACACACAACTCGTGTAGAGGATGCGAGAGGAGAGAACCGATTGTTTGGAGGGATTAAAATCCTTCCGTGGCCAAAAGGCAGGCGCTGTCCAGTGCTGATCCCGACTGGTCCTGGAGACAGGCTGTGAGCTAAGCGTTTTGGTTTGTTCTGAAAGGGAAACTTGTGTGTGGAACAGCTGTGATGGCGGGAACTGACTGACTGTCCATGTGACGTGGAGAGCCATCGCGGATTGTGTGAGTGCACATTTTCTGGAAGAGAGAGATTATGCAAACTGCACACAAGTACACTGGCGTTCTGCGCATTTCATATAGCACTGTGTGAATTGATTGATCAAATGCTTCATTCAGTCTTCAGTCATGTGATTTAAAAAGCATATTCTCCAGCTCCAAACCAGACCGTTTTTTTTTTTTTTACGATATATTTTATTCATTAGTTTATTTTTTTCACATCAAATTTTTTTGTTATGCCCCCCCCCCCCCCCAATTTGGAATCACTAATCACAGCTGATAACATGGCGATAACACAGCTAAATTTGATCCCAGATGTGATGTTTGATAGACAAACTCCACAGAACCTGAGGATTGAAAACAAGAGCGCGCTGAACCCTGCATGTTGATGCGTGGCTGATGACTTGCGTTTAGCGTCGGAGGCAGGAGGGGTCCCCTCAGCCACCCCCTCCACTGTCGCTCTCCCTCGCTATTTCACCAAAGATCCGCCTCAGAGAGCAGAGCGGAGCCAACAGCCACTGATCCGTACGGCGTCCCTCCATCGCCCAGCAGGTGTTTCTTCATCCCCGAACACCCCTGGCTGACTGTCAAGATCCGATTTGTTTCATTGTCTCTGCTGGCTGAGACTGGAGGCGCGTCGAGGCACAACTTCAGGTGAAGAGGCAACGTTCCCTGCCCTGTTTGTGTGCCCTCAGCCCCTGCTGGGGCGCCACAGGAGCCATGGAGGACTGTCCCGAGGAGGCACGTCACCACTGCGATGGCTCACTCTTCCCCCGTTCCACGCTCGTCCCGGTCACCATCATCTGCCTCCTGCTCTTCCTGGTGGGGGCTGCTGGCAACGCAGTAACCGTCCTGGTGGTCTGTCGCCTCAGGCAGGCCAGGACCACCACTGACCTCTACCTGTCCAGCATGGCTGTCTCTGACCTGGCTGTGTTCCTGAGTCTGCCCTTTGACCTGTACCGACTGTGGCGTTATGTCCCGTGGATCTTCGGAGACCTGGCCTGTCGCCTCTCCCACTACATCAACGAGAGCTGTACCTATGCCACTGTCCTGCACATCACGGGCCTTAGCGCCGAGCGATACCTGGCTGTGTGCTTCCCACTCCGGGCCAAGGCGCTGGCCAGCCGGCGCCGGGCCAGACGGATCATCCTGAGCCTCTGGGCCGTGGCCCTGATCTCCGCCACCCCGGTGCTCCTGCTGGTGGGGGTGGAGCAGGGCGGCAACAGCACGCACCCGGACGGCAGCTCACGGCAGTGCACGTCCGCCAGCCGGGCCGCTGCCTCTCCGGGGCTGCTCCGAGCCACCGTCTGGGTCTCCACCACCTACTTCTTCGGCCCCATGCTCTGCCTCACAGTTCTCTACGGCGCCATCGCTCATCGGCTCTGGAAGGGCAAGTCCAACCTACCCGATGCCCCCTGCCGGGAAAGATCAAACCGGAAGACAGTCAGACTCCTGGGTGAGTTGTGTGAACCGTGCGCATGGCCACTTTTTCACCACCGCACGCCTCTCAAGTCCTACCTTTCAAATCTATGGATGTGTTAAGATGTTTGAAGTCTCTATCCCTATTCCAGACTCTCTATAATATTTTTAATGTGGAGGGGATTAATAAGAGGCAAATTGGACGTTTCTGTGGAAACACTGACGACTCTTCTAGGCAGTAGTCATAGAACTGAGCTTTTTTCCGTTTATTTCTGCAACACATGGAGTTGCATTAAATCATGCACTTGCCCATTACACTTCAATAAATAAGTGGATAGGCCAATTTGGGTTCAGTTTATTTGTGTCCGTAATACTTAAGTACTTAATATAATACCAACGTCATTTGTGAGGCACATGGCAGACGTGCTAATGCTGCGTTTTTCACTTGTTTTGGCTCATGAATCTGTGAACATCTCATGAACAGCACTTTATGTGCTCACCCTATATGTGCGTCATTAATCTGTTTTAACAGTATCTTATGTGCTTGCACCATGTGTGTGCGTCATGGTTTATTATGGTTTATTAAATCAGTGGGGACGATCAGAACACTTCATAAATCATTCACACTCATTAAAAATCTCAAGTATCACACTGATCATTCAATCAAAGGAAAGTGCTTCCGCAAACATTATAGTCATGTTTTTAAATTGTGTCCAAAAAAGGGGTTTGGAGGTGGGTGGTCTCGCCTCTCCACCCTTCCTCCTGCCCCATCCTTGCTGTCCTCTGCTCCCCCTTACCTTTCTATCCGTCCTCACTTTCCTCTGCTCCTCCTTACCTCTCCACCCTTCCTCCTGCCCCATACTCACTCTCCTCTCCTCCCCCCGACACTACAGCGGCCCTGGTGATGGCCTTTGCCGTCTGCTGGTTGCCATTCCACGTTGGCCGTCATCTCTTCGCGGGGGCAGACGACTACCTGGCGGCGGCACAGAGCCAGGACTTCAATGTGGCTTCCATGGTGCTCTTCTACCTTAGCGCGGCCATCAACCCCGTGCTCTACAGCCTCATGTCGCACAGGTACCGGGCGGCCGCCCAGCGCCTCCTCCTTCGGCCCAGCCCATGCCAACCTCGTCCCCGCCCCCCTGGCCTGAACGACACCCCCTCTGGGAACGGGTCCTTCCCAGGGCTGTAGGGCAGGAGAGCTCTGCCCTGGCATACCAGAGGGTGTGTTGACAGTGAAGACTTTATCGATTTATTGAAGGGAAGCGGTTAATAGTCTCTTAATACTAAGATCTGGAGACAACTTGGAAGAGACTGTTTTCCGCTGCTTAAGTTTATAGTAGAACTTGTGCTTGGTTAAGAGGAAACGGGGGGGTGGTAGAGGACTGGAAGGGGCAGGAGATATCTTCACTGACAGTGGACAAACGGACAATCCTGACAAAAGCAGTGGGTTGTCAGAGGTACGCTTGCCTGGTGCAATGCACTGCTCCAAAGATGCTGGGTGGACAAACGCGACATGGAAGTCGGTTGATGCTCTGACATTTGCCGCACTCTTCCTTCACTGACTCCCGTCATTCAAATGAATACCTGTATGTTGACACCTTGAAGACAGCACATTTCTCTGCTGTGCAGTCAGGCTGTTCTGATTGATCTTCATCCAAGACAATCAGCTACAGATTTTCTTTTCATGGACATGTCCATCAGGATGATGGTAATATTTTGCCTCAACCCAAAGCTAAAAGGCATTTGACAGGTGTGAAAATGAGTGGCACACCTTTGATTGTTATCAGGACACAGGCTTAGAAACTGCAGGCAGAGCATCCGAAGGGTCATCTTTGAGTTCCCCCATTTTGTCAAAGATGGTTTGTTTTATGTTTTGTGAGAAGCCCGTGCTGGGATAAATTTGTATGCATGCCAAAATTATCCAATTCACAGTAAGGGAGATAGATCTGTTCTCTACTGCAGATCCAATAGACAAACAGGAAATCGATGTAAAATAAAAATAATTCCAGATGTGGCACATCATCCATCCCAGACCTAAAGATTAGATAGCCTCATGCTGTGCTGTGTGTAGTGATAAATCACTTTTGATATTGCATTACCTGCGCTATGAAACATGATTCACACTGGCATGTGCTTTCCTCACACTGCCTTATTATGATAACTAATGCCTACTTTGTCAATGTGTTAGAGCTGCTTGTGTAAGTCAAAAGACTAGAAGATTATTTTTATGGCCTTTTTTTTTTTTTTTTACTATGCGTATGCTTTCAAATGTAAGGGTCTCCCGTCACACGTGGACCTGCCAAGTATCACCTGTCGTTTGGTTCGTTCATCCGTGGTGGGTTTCAGGTCTGGATTCAGCTGAGGCTCTATTTAGAGAGGGAGGAGCCATCTCTGTTTCAGCAGACCCTGCCCCGCAACCCTATCCACAAGGCATCTAATTTCTGTCTGCAGACCGAGCCGCAGCTGTGCTCCTGGTGATGTGGTCTCTGGATCGTTAATCTGTTTCTCTGACATAAAGTTCAATTATTTTAGTGTCAAGCTGCAGGATTTTAGGGGGTTATGGACCAAGGATGGAAGTAAGGGCACAAGGCAAGTCTTTTCCCCTGTTGAAAAGACTTAGATCAAGGGTAATCCATCCTGGTTCTTGGGGGCTTTATCTTCTACAGGTTTTCAAGCTACCTCTCGATTGGCATCTGACTTATACCTGGAAACTCCAGGTGAGAATTTTAAACCTGAATTAGGACTCCAATTAAACAATTAATAGGTGTGCTGTAACAAAAACCTATAGACGCAAGGACCAGGACTGAGTGTCCCTGACTAAGACACTGACTAAGTCCCTGACTATATGCCCTCCCACTTTGTTACTGAGCTTTGGAATAGACCGTGCAGTGTTTACCTGCTTTGAAGTGTAGGTGTCGGCTGGCCTCCATGCAAAGACGCCAAAGGGAAAGAGCCAGGCTAATTTTTGGCTCTCTCGGGTCCAAAGAGAGGGGATTAGTATCTGATATTTTCTAACCCCATTTTCTCTAAAACACACAAATCTTCAAAGCTTTTTTTGTGTTTTTGTTGTTGCCTGGTGTGGTCACTACATTAGATGCGGATGGGCTTCTAATTAACTTTATTTAGATGGGGATCCTTCAAGGCAGTTTGTTTTTTGAAGTAGCTTTCACATGAATTACTAGCAGTAGAGTAATTAGTCAGCAGCCTGTGTAACGTGGCAAACCCGTAAAAAAGTCTGCAACGCATTCTGATTGTAGTAGGTGTGTTTGTCTGACAGCTTATTCATTCTTTACCATGCGCAGGCCCTCTGAATGAGCAGTTTCTTGAATCTAAATATTTGTTTGTATAATCAATTTGTCTGGACTGGCTTTTGAACCCAATTAAAAAGAGGGACTTTTAAATATCATTGTCAGTGTGTTTGTGAGAATGAGGTATGAGGTTCATTACTATATTTAATATAGTATTTTATTGCAATATTATGTGGAGGCCCGTAAGGCAACACAAAGATTCTCTCAGACTAAAATGGACTAGTTCGGCCCCCTGCTGATGACGACTTGCGCACTGCTCGGACGCGTACACTGAAGCAACTCGAATTCAAGGAAATCGGTAAGGCCTCATCCTTGTTCACTTTCTTAACTCGGAACGTTCCACTCACACCTGTATGTGCAGCCTTGGGTTTGTACTTCATTTTACAATGGGAAAATTCACTATTCGTTATGTTATTTTTCTATAATCATTTTCATTTACGGCAGCTGTTTTTTTCCCATAGTGGAAGCTGCTTGGTACGATACATTTGAATTGATGATTTAAAAGTATCATACTTTCCCTAAGGCAGTCTTGAAAGGAAGTCTGGGTAATGAAGTTTTAACTCTGTTAACCATGTGAGGGCAGAGTGTGGTTGGGGCTGATCAGGCCCTGCAGGAAATAACGTAGTAACTGGTCACTGTCCTTATCTATGCTTCTCTTAACTCCCATGAAGAAATGTGCCTTTCCCAACACCCCTCAGATTGTCCTGCATTTTCCCCTCACTTTGCTCATATTGTGTCTCGACTAGCCCGAGTAAGCAGTCAGACTTAATCCACATGGATGTTTCGGTCTGCTCTCTCTCTCCCTCTTCCCCTGTAGCGTTCCTCAGCCCATAAAAAGGTCACCCTTGCAGGCCTTGCCACATTTTGTGGTACAAGGAAGCAGGAAAACCCCTGCTTCCTGCCTCTACAGGCCGATCATAGCCTCCCTTCCCCAGGCCCGTGCATACCCCAGTTTCCAACTCTTTTCATTTAATTTGCTTTTCTAACCTTTGATTACCCCCGCCCCCCTCAACACCCCCTAAAACCCCACCCCCTGGAAACCTTACCATCAGGGCAAGGTGAGCCGTTGCCAGGCTTGCAACCGAACTGCCAAGGTAAGGCTTCCTCGGACATGTGAAACAAGCAATTTACGAGCACTGTGAGCGCTGAGACAAGCATTTCGGTCCCCCGTCTGTGTACACCCCATCCAGCTGGGTCTCCTCACCTCCGTCCCTTCACCATCCTTGTCTTTAAATAGCTTCACTTGCTCCTGGGCTCTTTTAGATGTATGAGAGGTAGGTAGGCTGAGGTAGGCTGAGGTTTCGGGTTAGGGTTAGTGCAGCGTAGGGTCATGGTCAGGCCTCCACCAGCAACACATCCTATCCAATCTTACACACGTACTCCTGCAATCATGAAATTGCCCTCTTATCACCTGGAGATATAGAGATCATCTTCACTGAAATAACCGGAGAACCTACTAGCTACCGCAGTACTGCAGCTCCTTACGTTGCTTGTATGTTTATTGAACACATTAAAGAAATTAAGTACAACAGATGGAAAGTGTAAAGAATATATGATCCCAAAGAACACATTCCATACGCTTTCTAGAAGAGCATCTTCTTCTGCTGCTTCGACATTCTAGCTATCACATGAATTCAATGTCCTTCTCCCACTTCCCCGAAATGTTGCGCGACCATGAATGTGTCTGTGTGTTGAGCAACAACTGGACTTCCTGTTGAGTTGGACACACACCTGCCACCTCCTGCCTGCACACACTGTGCTCCAGGAGAATGACTTCCTGGAGACAGCAGCTGTGTCTCAGAGTCACCCCCAAATCCTCAAGAACCACTCTCTTCAACTTCCTTCCTTCTAACCACATGTTATCTGAAGCAGGAAGTAAATGCGCTTAAGCTATAGTTATTACCTTCACCCCAGCCCATTTTCCAAATTTCCAAGTTACATTTCACCGTTTAAAAAATGAAGAGTGATCAATGAAGTAAAATAAAAAAATAAATGATACAGGTACAGAATGACGGGGGACTCTTTGTTTGCATGACCGAACTTGCTTTGGTTTGGACTCCGGCAATTTGTTACAGGAGGAACAACATCAATCAACGGTAACCCTTGGTGCATGGTCTACTATTAAGTATCCTACATGCAGTGCTAGTGAAGTTATTCTGAAAATGCGGGGGGGAAATGAATGTTTAGTTCCAGTAGCTACAAGGGTACATGGCAAAAAGCAGTTAACTACTGAAAACAAAGATTTAGTTCTTATTCTATCAAGCTAATGTAAAATGTAGTAGTTCATTAACTCCCCAACACATCATACATATGTCATTCAATTTTACTTTTAGAATTTATCAAAAATTACAAAACAAATTGCATTTTCCAGAGGGGGGAAAAACCTAGAAAACCCAGTGCCAAAAAGTTTTTTCCCTGACCTCAGAGGCAGTTGAGAGAACTCCTGGAAAATGACATAATAGTAAACACACATTAAATAAAACCTTATTCCCTGAGAATAAGGACGTATACAGATGATTTCGACGCTTTAAAGCAAACTAGCCAGCGGAAACTGTTAGAGCACTTGAGTTTCCGTTTGAGATTACGAAAAATTGTAATGTGACGTAAACCTCAAGGGAAGGTGCGCGAAAGTTTGTGATGCATACCACAGTTCATCTCAGTTGTCACGTTAAAACCTGACAGTACCCCCCTCCGAACGAGGGATTTAATTAGGGTAACAAATTGGAATTTCTTACCCATTCATAAAAACGGACTCGTTTTTCTGCTCTTATAAGAATTAAACGTTACAATGATTCTACCGCATTACGTAATATTTTACTCCGATGTTTCCTTGAAATGGATGAACCTACGTGTTGAATAGGCAATCGAGTCAGGCGTATTGTTTACTCTTATTCTGGAAATAGCCTGACCATGTCCTGGTTTAATAAGATGCTACATTAGTTATTATACCTAACTTTAATTTAGCTTTAGCTACAAGGCTCTGCGCTGGGACAATTTCTCTGAGCCAGCCTCAACAGGATGCTGCTACCGCCAAATAAACGGAGGGGTGGGTGTGTTCGAGTCTAAATATATACTGTAGTACAAGAGTGCGTACAGAATCTCATTTTCTAGTTGCCCGAAAGTGGAAGTGGGGGGAGTGGGACAGAAAGAAAGTATTAGAGTGACACCCCTGTCCCCTCACCAGAAAATAATACAACTGACATAAAAAGTTGGGTTAATAAAACTACGGACGGAACCTTAGAGGATGGAGGTAAATTTCATTTTAAAGTTTTTTTTTTTTAATCGACTGAATGAACTTCAATTATGCCAGGTTAAAATTCTGTATGTTGACACGCACATATTGTAGTCTCGCTGCTCGAATTTAATTTACTATATTTTTTATATATGTTTCTGCATGAAAATTGAGACTGAAAGTCAAAAATCGTGTATTTGGTTGCTTTCAGCTTGAAAACTTGAAAGTTTAGGGAAAATGTATAAGAAAGAAGAAAATAGAAACACATGTGGACCACATGTAGTTGAGATCACTTAGCTCCAAAGTGCCCAAATCTTCTTGGGGTAATATGTGAATCGAAAAGCAAAAACGAATGTACTCAGCGGGGCATCAACAATATGGTCATGTCTTTTTTCCTTGGAGTAACACGCACGCTCTTGTGGTGGACCATCTTTTTGAACAGGTTTCTGCGTTCTACTCGGTGTTTTTACTTCAGTAACGGCGCGGCAGTTTGGAGCAATTTTGATTTACTAGTGATTTCAAGTTTAGTGAATTTTGACCCGTTTTGTGTGAAAATCTGATTGTGTTTGACTGTCTGGAGAACCTGTTTTTTTAGTAACTACCCTTTTGCTAAGTATTTGACTTATTCGTCCTTTTTCTATCTTTTTGCCCGGCAATGAAAGGAACAGCGTTTTTTGTTTTTTTTAATACTCTTTTTCAGCGACGCCCTACTGGCAGGGTCGTGTTTCATCTGGTATTGCCTTAACGTACCTGTTGAAAGTCTACTGAAATATGTAATTCTGCTGCTAAATAATTCTGTTGGTCAGTAGTTTGTCTCTGCCATGGTCACTGACCGGACCCACAAGTGAAACTTCCAGCACTAAAATTTTTAAAAAGTGTTATTGAAGAATGATGGTGAGGACATGGACTGACCTGCAGGCATGCTCTCATAATCAGACCATAAGATCGCTTATTCAAGGCGCTTAAATCGTTTGAAGGGGAGGAGGTGTTTACAGAGGAAACACTTCTCTGTGTTGTGAAAAGACAAGTGGGGGAAAAAACGCAACATCCGCTGAAGCTGGCGGTCATTTACCGTTGTGCTGAGGGATTGGTGGGCATTTGTAGCTGGGTAACGGTGGACATTCAGGAGCCTTTGTGCTGCCAGGAGTTCTGAAACCATGACATGACTATGGGTAAGGCCAAGCGCGTTCTTTGTGCTATTGAGATGCCCACCCCACAGAGGGACACATACTGTCCCTGAAATCTGTCTCGTAAGATGCCTTCAAACTGCCCACGTGACGGCTAGTTTTGAAGGCAGCATCGATGCTGACTCGGTGCTGCCTATTACCCATAAATATGTGCGGCTAGACTGAAAACTAACTAAACTAAACGTGCTGACATCACACATTGCCGTCAGTGCTGCCTTAAAAGGCTGTTCGAAACCAATGCTCTTAGAAGATGCTTTCTCTCGAAAGTTATGCCTTCTGAGGCACCTGTCTATTACAGCAGCAAGGCAACTGCCTTCTGTTTCGAACACAGCCCAAGTCTGGAGCCAACCAGCTTGCGCTCCAACTCCATACCTCTTGCAGAAGGAGTAGAATAGGGTAGGGTCCCCCCCTTTCTTGTGAGGTGAACCTGCACTTCCTCCCAGGACAGTGCTACCGGGCCTTAAATTAGCTCCTCACGCAGCGACTAATGGGTGGTTTTCTTTGTCACCTGTGACCTGGTGTCTTTCTTCCGTCAACTCGTAGTTTTGACACTAAACTGTGGCACACCGCAGTGTACCAGGTTCAGGATTGATCTGACACAGGCCGCTGTGCTGACAGTTTTTATTTAAAAACAAAACAACAAAAGAAATACACACATAATATCAAAATGAGTAGGTTTTTCTAACATTGAAAGATTATCTACGACAGCAATTGAAACCTTGAACTTTCCAGAAAAATGTAGCAGATGTTTCAGTTGCTTTCAGACTCACAAAAACAAAAGCGATTCAAAAAAGCCCTGCTTTTGTTGACAAACAAACTACGCTCAGGTGTGAATTAATTCCTTGTTGTAGGTGTGACCCCAGGGTGCATGCCACAACATACCAAATTACAGAACATCTTTCATCACCCAATCCGCCAAAATCATCAAAGGAGGAGAAAACTCAAGGTGACTTAATTTCAGAACTGAATTGAGGGTTTGGGTTAAATCTGCTTTCGGGCCATCATCGCCTAGTTTGTCAGAATGAGTGGGTGGAGCCTTGGTGGTAGAGATAGTCATTTTCCGTGGGAACAGAAGGTTTGGAATCAGACCAGAGGAAACAAAGGGTCAAAACAAAGTTTTTTAATTAGCTCATTTTTTGAAGCAGTTTTTAGAGTAGATTATAAACAATGAGTGAAATAAATTTGACAGATTTAAATTTTGGGTAATTTGCCTTGAAATAAATGTTAAAATGTGAGCATATGGTAATAGTCCTTACTTACCCTGCAAGGAATAGTGTCCTAATTGTTGTATATATTATATTGTTTATAAGTAATATCTTTTATGATGATATAGACATGCTCCCACCTGCTGTTTCAGGGTCTAGATCCTGTCTATTCCTAGGAGGACAGGTCTAGATTGTAACATAATTGGATGAGTCATTGGCAAAATGCCAGACTCTCACAAACACATCATGTTTTATCGTTGACAAATGTTTATGTGTCGTACGTGTTGTTAGAGTCTTCTCCACACAATGCAAAAGTTTGTTGTCAAATTACAGTGTGTATAGTGAAAAAAAAGGAAGGTATTGACTATTAGCTGCTTTGTGAATAATCTGCTACAAGTTTCCCCCTGCCACCTATTCACCAATGTTAACTAGTATTAACTATTTACTTCCCTCGGGTCATCGCTAAAGAGCATATTTGCTGCTACTGTCTTTTCAGGTGCCTGCAGGCTGGCAGTACCGTCAAGAGGAACGTGCCTCTTTTCAAAATGGCCTTGAACCTCTGTACCCTATAGGGTGGAACCGTGTAGCCTATAGGGTGGAAAAGAGATGGGTGGCTCGAAGACGACTAGGGTTTGGGGAGCCATACTTCCTCCCCTTTCATGCATGTGACGGTGGAAATCGTAGCGATGTGCTGAAAGATGTGCATTGGTACGAATTCTGAATCGAAATCGCAGAGAAAAATACAGAAAATGAAAATAGAAATGATAGATGGAAAAGAGTAACGGAAATGGAAAGCACAATGTCACGTCATGTCTTGCTGGAAGGGAGCACAAAGAGGGTGACTGTCTGCCCTGGCAGTCCAAGGTGTCCCCGTCTGGAGGGTGACCTGAGTTGCCGACCTGGGAGGCAGAGGGTGTGGGGAGGGCCACGGGAGGAACGGGGATTGAGGATTTTATTGGCAGCCTGTGTTGTTTTCCTGTACCTCAGAGTATCCACACATAGAGAATGAAAGCTGAAGTAAGCGTGATTAACAGTACTGTGGCCTATTGAAAATATTTCATGTTTTCCCTTTTACCAGCATGGCGCGGTGTTTTGCGCTTGTAATGGTCTCTGTTACATTGGAGACCGGGCTTCGATCCAATGAGCTGTCCCAGATCAGACAAGACTTCCCCAGATGACTGCGCCAGGCTGGGCTGTGGGAGTGTTGGAATGGAGGGCTGTTTAACTTTCAAACCATGTGCCGCTTCTTACACCCGGATGCATAGCTTACAGTTTTATACTTAACCAATTCATTTTAATAGTTAGTGTTACTAAACACTTAGTGTTTGAACCAGCAACCCACTGTCTTTGGATGGCTGGTCCACAAAGGGCCATTTTGTGAAGGAGCCGGCTGGTCCGCCAGCGGGGGAAATCTGTTGATACACGTTATCAGCGTTTCCCCTTCTTTTCACTGATGTTTGGTGCAGTTTTCCCACGTTTGCTAGGGAGTGAGTGACCAGCGGAGGTGGCGTAATCAGTCTGCAGATATGTGGGCGAAATAACATGAGGAACCCTGATTATTTTGTCATGAACAATTGATAATTGGTTGCTTGGTTTTATTATTTAAAACCTGGGGGGGGGGGGGGGTGGTGGACATGCTCCCACTCATTGTTACTGCAATGATACTGTTAGTGTGTGTCTGCGATTACGAGTGAGTGTGTGTGGGAATGTGTGTATGTGAGTAAAAGTATGAGAGAGTGTGTGTGTTGTGTCTGTTTGTATTTGTGGGTGTGTGTGAGTGTATGTGAGAATGAGCTAGTGAGTGTATATGCGTGTGTGTGTGTGTCTAAGAGTTAGTATGTGTGTTTGTGAGGGATGCCTGCTCAGTGGGCGTTCTTGGCAAGCATCACCGCCCTCCAAGGACTCCCCTCTTCATCAGAGGAAACACATCTTGTCTTCTATCTCACTCTTCTGCTCTGAAATGCATGTCAACCGGGTAGCAACTTGCTTGACAATCCGCGGGACGAGTAGGAGAGTCCTACAGAGAGACCGTGGAGAGGGACCGTGGACGGGACCCACACCCACGTTGCTTTTTCTCAGGCTGCAACCCGCTAAAATAGACCAGTCTCCCCTTTCTCTCCCACTGTGCGTATCCACTGTCCCACTGTTCCTCACACACGTGCGGGTTTTGCTTTCTCGGTCTTCTCAAAGTGCGTAATGGCACTGCGTCTTTGAAATTACGTTTGACTGAAGGAATGAAAATTAGATCTGTTCATTGTGAGAAGAATCATCTGCCCTGCGTGGACGATTATTTTTGCTTGTCTGGGTCAGGGAGATGGGAGGAGTATGTTTAGTTGTCAGCCCTTCATGTGTCCAATAACAGCTGAGTAGCTGTGGAGTTAGACTTCACCTCCTGTGCTCACAGCCTTGTTGTGAAGGCCAGGCCGCCGGCCTGCTCTCTGTCTCGAGACAGGAAGGAGTTAAACAATTACAAGACGCACAATGAGTAGGGTCAGGGGTGGGGGTTTCTCCAGGGACTGGAAATGGGAAGAAAACAACAGAAGAGGAAAGGAGTAGGATAAGGGATTGGGGTACAGCGGCGTCACACAAACCAAAATGTGCCGGCCCCTAGCGCTCACCGGGGGTGGGATATAAGCCGGAAGGGAGGGGGGCGAGTGAGATCATCCCGATGGGAAACAAAAAGAGAAAAATCAGTAACGGGTAAAGAAACAAGGCGGGATGTGTGTCTACAATATCTGAGAAATGTTAGCGTTCCCTGGGCTGGGGGTTTTGGAAAGAGTGTAAGGGTGCATATTTGAAAAAGTCATAGCACACAGAGGGTGAGTATAGGATAGCTTAACCCGAGACAGTGTACAGGGTCAGGCCCCTCAGTGCACCCCCATCCCCCCCTCCAAAAATATGCCACGGTTCCAGATTAGTCTGCAGTCTAATTCTACCAGCCAGGGATATAGGAACATAGGAAAACCTTACGAAGACCTGCCTTACCTTGTCACCAGCTGCAGTTTAGCCTAAGGCCGGGCAAAGGGAGATGTTTCTCAGAGAGAGTTCCCTTACAATAGACATATTGGAATGCAATAGACATTGGGGGTGGGCCAGAGGAAGAGCCAGGATCCAATGAGAGACAGAGCTGCAGGGATCATTCTGTGATATCACTGGTGGCAGCATGATGCGGAACAGCTGTACAGGCAGAACCCTTTGATTTAGTTGAAACAGCAGACTGAATTGACGGTGCATGTTACATTCATTATTAATATCAAGATTTTCTTTACTATCACATTCCCACATCCCTGACTGGCGCCAATTCCCGGGGTCTGCGGTAGGATCATGAATATTCAAATCACATATACCAGTAGACAGATTAGAGTAACACTCTGTGGCATAACCGGTCTCAGGCCAGCGGAAGTGACCTACAGGAGACAAGACCCAAGCCACACAAAGGAGCAAATCAGATTAAATCACAGCGTGTGAGCGCTGGCGCAGTCCTAATCCCTGTCATGTCACTCAGGAGCCATCAGGGCTGACGCACCGCTGTCTGTGTGTTTTAGGAATCCCCGGGCAGGCCCTCCGTTGCCAAGCTGGCGGGGAAGTTCAAAGGTCATCTTTTCCCAACGCCCACCGGGATTGGAGAGGTAGAGTATATGACCTCCTCTTTTTTCTTTCCTACAAAGTTTTTGTACGGTAGAATTTCAAGAGTGTCTGCTTTCTGTGAGATAAGTTGTGGTTAGCTGCTGAGTGTAGACCTGTGGGATCTCAGGGAGACAGGTAGAGGGCACTGGTCTCTCTCTCTTCAGGAAATCCTGTATTTCCTGGCTACATGCTGTCACCTGACCAACTGCAGGCTTAGTGTTCAAGTGACTCAGGCCATGCTGTGGCCTTAGGGGAAGTGAAGGGAATCCCTCTATGGCAATATCCTGTCTGTGAGTATGAATGTAAGGCTGTAACAGCGACTGTGAGGTTTGGCAGTATATGTGTATGGCAGTATCAGTGTCCATATGTCAGCATCAGTGTTTGCATGGCAATATCAGGTTCTGTATTGGAAATGTAAGTGTATGGTTTTGTAATGTATTGTATGACAGTATCAGCTTTTGTATGGAAATGTCAGTGTATGGTTTTGTAATTTATTGTATGTCCGCATCAGTGTATGGCAGCATAATTTACTGCATGACAGTGTCCGTGGTTTGTATGGAAGTATCCGTGTCCGTACCGTAGTATCAGAGCAAAACACAGCAGCAGAGGGGCTGACACCAATGTGTAAGGCATTCCAGTACTCTAACTTAACTTAAATGTGGACCAGGAGAGTGGAGACTGTAAAGTGGACATGGCTCGAACCGCCAAAAGGCCTCTAGTCCCCCAGCGTGTATCTTGAGAACCTCTCTCTCTCCCCTCACCACAGAAGTCAATGATTGCCTCCCCACATCCTCCAATGGCCAGGTCCAGAAACTCCGCCCTCGTCGAAAGGCTGCAGGTTTGTTTCCTGTTCGAGCTGTGCTCACAAGTAGGATTCGCAGCTCCATATTGCCTTCTTTTCCAGCCTGGAATTAATTTTAGTCACTTCATAAGTTGGGTTACTTAATTATATTTCAGATTACTGAAAACTGCATGAAAAACAATACTGCTGTCAAGTCAAGACTAATCTAATCTGAAACTAAGCCTTCTTAAAAAAAAAAATACTCAATTTCAGCTTAGCTCCAAAGGTTAAGCAGAAATTTTGGAAAAGGGACATTGACAGGGTCTACCTCAGATTACAAATGAACTAAGGTTTCTATCAGGATCAAACTTCAAATTTTTAGGGGTAAACACTTAGTATGAAGTGAGCTGTGCTGCCCCCCAGTGGGCATAAGTGATGGCGTGCGTGTGTGGGGGGGTTGGGGCGGGGTGCGGTGCGGTAAGGGCATCCTGTCCCTGAACACCCCGAGGATAATCTCAGGACAGCGAGCTAACCAGATAAGGGACAAGTAATTTGGTGGCACAAAGCTGCCCGGTGACTGCAGTCGTTGTGTGGTGGATGCTACCGTCGGCCATGGGGCAAAAGGGCTGTCGCTTTTCTCTTCTCTTCTTCTCTCCGGTGCAGGTAGGGGCATTAGCCTTCTCCCCACTAAGTCCCCCTCCGACACCGTTTTTGTCTGACAGCATGCCATACCGGTTCAGCCTTTGATTTAGAAAGAATCACACAGGCTGAGTAGCAGGGGTTTTTATCTTGGTGTTTCTTCACAACAAGAATATTTTTTTGGCTCAGTACAATTATAAGGTAATTGTGAATATCATTATACTTAGTTCATAACATTACAGTTTAGTACATTATTTAGTTGTTGTTTTTTTTACCTCATAAGAAAATGAAAGATGACTGGGCTTTGAGCATTAACTGAAAGAGGCGTTAGGTTAGTGTCAAACGTTCCTGGGCTTTTATCAGTATTAAATTTCCTGCATTTGGTAATGTCACCGATGTTGTTGTGATCAAACTGCAGTGTCCTGCGTGGGTCAGATTTGAAAGACCCTGATCCTTACAAAACAGAACTGCAAACATTCCTTCCCCAAATTGACCCAACCCGAACCCGCGCAAGTGTGTTAGCTGTTAAACCAAATTTAAACCTGACGACCAGTTGGTTTGTATGTGTGTATATATATCATTTTATTTCGTATTGTAGCTTGTTTGAAAAAGATAGTGAGTAGCCTTTAATAGCCAACATTGAAGTGATCTGGGCAACTAAGTTCTAATAGCGAGCGATTTAATGTTCGAATCTGCAAACAGAAACGCACATTGTGAACAGTTGCACTTAATGGAATAAGTAGGATATGTTAGATTTTACAAATTGTAAATAACAAACTGTAAAATAAAACATGTGCCTCAATTTGGCTAATGCAGGTTGCTGTGCAAAAAACAACCCCTTGTGACTGGCAGAAGCAGGATGTCAACAGTTTATTTTGGTTTGTTTGTTGTTTGGGGTTTTCCAAGCAGCAAATCCATTTACCTGGTTTGATTTATTGTCGAGGGGGAATCCAACCGCATCTGATTTAGGCTTTCATATTGAATTCATGTTGTTAATAGTTTTTTATAAACCCTGTAAAACTTTTTGCTCCTGGAAGGAAAAGAGGAGCAGTTATAGCCTAATTAATAAACTCATCTTGTTTCATTTTAAACTATAATACTTCCGATGGGTAAAAAAGTATATACTAAATAAAATAATGAATATAAAATAATGTAAGTAATTTCTTTAAATTCAGTCCCGCTTCACGGTTCACCCGCAGGTACTCAAAGCAGTACTCCGTGGGACAGTACGCGAGACAACCCAGGATACGGAGCCCAAATCTCCTGCCCCAGATTACTATCCCCTCTTCCTCTGTGTCCCCAGGCCAACCTCGCTCTGTCCCCCGGGCCTCTGCAGCCGACAGCGTCCCGGAGTCCTGAGCTGAAACTGCAGCCCAAGCCTCTCTCCCTCAGCGCCCCCTGCACCCCTCTCTGTGCCCCGCAGCACCCCCCGCAAAGCCCCCCGCACACCCACGGCGAGGAGGAACCCCCGGTTGGCTTTGAGAAGCCCGTGGAGGGAACGGTGCTGCCCAGCATCAATAAGGTGAGGGTGCTACGAGACCTCACTCTCAATGCCAGATGTAGCAAGAGCGCTAAATTCTTACATTTAAACACACACAAAAAGAAAATACAGTACGATGAATGCTTTCTGGTCCCGCGGTATGTTGGACTTTTTTCACATTTTTTGTTTATTTTGGAAGTGAATGAACAGTAACTGAGGGATTGGAGGAGACTCAGTTTTTTTGGAGACCAAAAAAAGAAGGGGTCTGAAATTTTTTAACGTTTATTCCATTAACATTACCTATTTAAAGCAGAGACATTTTTGTTTCTTTGCTCGACTACAAAATGAGCTCAATTCAGATGAAACCACCGTTATTTATTTGCAAAACACACCCATTACCTTATTTAGTTCTAATTTTCCTGCTTTTAAAATAGAATATTTACTGAACCAAGTTAGGTCAACGACAGTCTACCATTTGGTAACAAGTTAACCTCAGTGAGTTTTCTATCAAATATAAAAAATATATGTCCATAGATTTCTACTCTATACAACGATGTGGGCTGAAATCCCTTAAACATGGATTTAATTAACATGACTTATTTAGAGCAGGGAAGTTAGTGCTCCTTTGTTTAATGGGATAATTAATCTTCTGTTCAGGAGGGCTCAGAATGAGGAATTAAAGGGGTATGTACAGCGTTATCATGGGGCAGCGCAGAGCATTCCACGGGGATCCAGGTCCAGTTTTCCATCCGCACCGGGTTTGGTGCTTGCATTGCGTCAAAGCTGAGGAGCTTGCCCCCCCACCCACCCCACACACTTACCCACACACACTCACACACACACACACCCACACACACCCACACACACCCACACACACACACACACACACACACACAAACACACACCCATTAGGTGTCCTGTGTCTAACTAAGCCGACAGTAAGCCAAATTAATCTGCCCCCTGGGACATGTGTGTCGGGTAGTGGGGGGGGGGGGGGGTTGTTGCTTTGCATCATAATCCCCTTAGCCTAGCTCTCCTTCACTTCCTGCTTTTTCTGCTCATTCACACACAGCTCAGAATCATCAGTATTTATCACAAAATGGAATGGAGCATGGCTCTCAGAAGCATTGGGTTTGAGGATTCAGCCTTGGCGTCGTTTCTAAAGTGGGGTGACTATGTAGAGAACTGGTTCAATAACGACAACCAAACTCTGTGATACTGATAAGCCTTTATGCACTGGGTCACTCCATTGGCAGGCCTAGTCAAGTGGCCGTTTACTGAGCGCTTGCTTGTATCCGTAGGGACGAGCGCGGCTATCCGTCAAGCGGCGGCTGCCCACGCGACAGCACAGGAAGTCCTACCATGAGGAACAGAGCGTGGCGGGGGCCGGGACGAACAGTCCTCCACTGGAGCGGTGCGGCACGGAAGGCCAAGCACCTGGAGAGGCTGAGAGAGAGGTGGGCCTGTTAGGCGCAGAGGTGACGGGAACCCAGCCGGACAGTTTGACAAGGCGGCAGGACGAAGCAGAGGAGGCGGCGGTCGGCAAAGAGGAAGCAGGGCAGCCTGGAGGAGACAACACAGGCGAGACCCTGGCCTTGGCCCAAACTCAGGAGTCACCGATGGAGACAAAACCACATCCAGATGGCACAGCAACAGACGACGTTCAGCAGGTTCTTTCCTCAGTCTGCAGTACCTATAACTTGACCTTTGACCAGGAATATGCACAGCCCATTGAATTTGGCGTAAATGTGTCAGATCTTACCTTGCCTTACCTATATGATGGAAAACTTAACACCAAGGTCATAGAAACAATGGAGCAACTTACATTTACAAATAAATATATATAGTTCAAGTCAGAACATGAAACATGGTTGTTCCTCCAACCTAGTGCAAATTTCTGCTGTCTTTTTATTATTGGATTCCAATAATTACCTTTTCCTTAGCAACATGACCTGCTGTTGACATAAGAATTTCTCATTTTTCCTTCTCCCCTACTTTCTCCATATGCAGAACAAGCTCAAAAGCCCCAGAAAGTGATGGACTGTGCGAGATTAACCAAAACCAGTTCAATCACCTGGCAATGTTGGGGGGGGGGGGGGGGGGGGGGGGGGGGGGGGGGGGGGGGGGGGGGGGGGGGGGGGGGGGGGGGGGGGGG
>JAOYSI010036169.1:0-20762 GCA_025775065.1 Hiodon alosoides
ATATTGCCTGAGCCTGAACATTCATCCTCCTGTTGTATGGCTGTAAAGGGTTGATTGCCTGCATAAAGTATAAAAAAAACCGAGCAGAAGTGAAGTGCTTCGAGCCAGTGACTGCTCTCTTCATCCGAAAGGCAAGGCATTTCTCCAGGGCCTGGGCAAGGGATTCTCTGTGTCGTCAGCAAGGAATAAAAATCCCAAACTTTTTTCATATTATGTTATTAGCTTTCGATATCAATGTATTGTAAAATGTTTAAAATGCAATGCATTTCAGGTTAGGGGATGCAGGTTATTTGCATCTATCCTTGTACAGCACAGGGAACATTCATCCCTTAGCACCATGCCGACTGAAAATGGGTTCAGAAATACACTATATGGACAAAAGTATTGGGCCACACCTCTTAGTCATTGAATTCAGGTGTTTCATTCAGTCCCATTGCCATAGGTGTATAAAATCAAGTACCTAGCCATGCAATCTGCCTTTACAAACATTTGTGAAAGAAAGGGTCGTTCTAAAGAGCGTGCTACTGTAATAGGATGCCACCGTTGCAACAACTCAGTTCGTGAAATTTCTTCCCTCCTAGATATTCCACGATCAACTGTAAGTGGCATTATTGTAAAGTGGAAGTGTTTAGGAACCACAGCAACTCAGCCATGAAGTGGCAGACCACGTAAAGTTAGACGGAGTGCTGAAGTGCATAGTGCGTAAAACGCTCTGCTGACTCAATAACTGCAGAGTTCCAAACCTCCTCTGCCATTAACAGCAGCATTTGTGTGCCGGGAGCTTCATGGCATGGGTTTCCATGGTCGAGTAGCTGTATGCAAGCCTCACATCAATAAGCATGATGCCAAGCGTCGGATGGAGTGGTGTAAAGCATGCCGTCCCTGGACTCTGGAGCAGTGGAAACGTGTTCTGTGGAGCGATGAATCACGTTTCTCTATCTGGCAGTCTGATGGACAAGTCTGGATTTGGCAAATGCCAAGAGAACGTTTTCTGCCTGACAGCTTTGTGCCAACAGTAGTGTTTGGTGGAGGAGGGATAATGCTATGGGGTTGTTTTTCTGGGGTTGGCCTAGGACCCTTTGTTCCCCTGAAGGGAAATGTTAATGCCTCAGCTTACCAAGACATTTAGGAAAATTCCTTGCTTCCAGCTTTGTGGAAACGGTTTGGGAAAGGCCCCTTTTCTGTTCCACCATGACTGTGCCCCAGTGCACAAAGCAAGGTCCATAAAGGCATGGTTGGATGAGTTTGGTGTGGAAGAACTTGACTGGTCCACACAGAGCCCTGACCTCAACCCTGTCGAACACCTTTGAGATGAACTAGAACGGAGATTGCGAGCCAGGCCCTCTCGTCCAACATCAGTGTCTGACCTCACAAATGCTCTTGGGCAAAAATTCCTCACACTCTACAAAATCTTGTAGAAAGCCTTCCCAGAAGAGTGGAAGCTGTTATGGGGGACCAACTCGATATTAATGCCTATGGATTTAGAATGGGATGTCATAAAAGCTTCTGTAGGTGTAACGTGTAGGTGTCCCAATACTTTTTTTCCATATAGTGTACATTTATTTAGGTTTGTTTTGAAGCATTTGTATATTCCAGTAAGCCACTACAAATGTAGCCCTTTTTTACAAAAGCTGTGAAAAAAATGTATGCCAAATTGTAACATAATAACTATGACCTTAGATCTAATTTTAATTGACATGTTGAAACATAACTGGCCTCATTTGAGCAAGTGAAAATCCTTCCCAAATGTGGATATCATGGCTTTATGAATAGATTGCTAGTTCCCTCCGCACAGATAATCCCTCTTAGCCAATATATGTAAGCGGGTTTAATAAGATAACATTCAACTGTAAAAAGGTATTTTCTACAGCAGTAAATTTCCATTGTGAGTAAAGCGTGCCTACTCTTTATAGTAATGCAATATTGAAATCTCTAAATTCATTTTAAATGATACGTGATAGGTTTATTTGTATTGAACGGGTTTGGCTTTTACATGAAAATAGTTAATTGTTGCAATTTAGGGTTCTGTCTGTATGTCTGTCATATATCGTATATCTTTGCTTTTCCCAACTGATATTTGATGGTATATTTTAAATATATATTTGTAATTTTATAAAACTGGAAAAATATATTAAAATAATCTTTTAGAATTTTTGGAATGTAGCAGAACATATTTAAACATATACTTACAAATATATTTCAAAACATACACGATAAAAGGCATCAATACATTTTTATTATTCGCCTATCAAAATGAGGGTTGTGGGGCACTTGAGCTCGGCTGACAAAGGATGTGAGACCCAGAATAAATAAAACATAATCAAAAATGCATATATGTCCATTTTAAAAATGAAATATATCGCAGTATTGTTTTTACTTAATAAGAAAACAGAAGACTTCAGTGAAGCTGTTATTATATTTAAACCTGTATTTCAGTGGGCCCCAGCCAAGTTCCACACACCACAGGCTGTTTCCTAGGGCCTTATTCTTTCCAAGATAAATCTAGCTGTAAACCAATGTTAGCAGAATTCACCGTCAATTTGCAATCTGTCACGATGAAATTGCCATTCATATTTACCATTTAGATAAATAGCCATATATCATTCAGTATACTCACTCTACTTTTTACACAATTCGATGCAGTTACTCTGCATTGTTGGAGCATATGCATCTTGTTTATAAAGATGGTTTTACGCTATATTAACAGTGATTTGATGTAATTACTATACTTACTTAATTCTAAAGGCCATGGCTTGATATATAATTTCTAGTCAACCTAAAGTCATTAAGAATGTGTTTTCGGTTATTTTAACTGTTTCAACTTAGTTACAATAGTAACACTTAGCCAATAGAAAATGAATATATCTAAAATTAGTTAGACATTCTATTCAACAACGGTACTAGCAGTGTAATTTTTTTTTTGTAATGTTTTCTGCTTTTTTTATTTTTAAAGGTAAATGTAGCTACTGATTTTATAACAACCTATTCTTAGACTGGTATGTCTTAGTTTTGAAATGAAGATTAAACACTCTACAAATATAATGATGATGAGCTATAAAATTTTCTTATGACAGACCTTATTATAATCAATCCACTTTATCACTGATCTTTTCAATGATATCCATTTTGGATCAACTCCACTGGTTGAGTGTTTGGGTGCTACAGGTGGAAGTAATCTGGCAACTACACAGAAAAAAAAAAAAAGTTAATATAATGTAAACAACTTAGCTAGATGAGATCAGGCACAGATCTTCCGTGGTTGCACGGGGTGGGGCACCTGTGCTCCGTGATCTGATTGGCTGCCGCGTGTGCTCCTCCCCAATTTTCATTGGCTCTTAGTGATGTCAATCATTGGTACTTTTTGGGCTCCCCCCCAATTTAACTGTTGTTCCCCCCTGTGCCCCCCAATTGAAAATAATCTGGATCCGCCCCTGGATGAGATTCACATTTACATTGTCTGAACCATCTCGTAGATTGGTGCGTTGAAACAGCTGCAGTTCTTCCTTCAGTCATGAAAAGAATAAGGAAGAGTGAGAGAAGAAGGAGATGTTTGAGAGGCAGCCAGGCCGTCACTATCCACAAAACTGATGTAGATATGGGGAATTGGACCCAGGCCTCTGCAAAATAAGTTATGATCAGGCAGCACTTAGTTTTTTTCTCCCACTGGCTATGGCACCTGATCTCACACAGGCGGCGTGGCGTGTCTGATAGAGCTGGTCCATTTGGTCAAGTGTATGCAATTAATTCCACATCCAGAGGGCTCTGACCCTACATTGATGTGGAAGGAGATTTCCTTTTGGAAAATGAGCACGCATGTAATATACTGTAATAATGTATTGGGATTTGCCTTTTTATCGAAAGGGCAATTATGCCCTTTAGCTCATTTTACATGAGCAATCGTTAAAAGGCTGATATTTAGATTTTTCCTCAGTGTAATTATGCATTTGTGTTTATTGTTCAGTTTATGCATTGGGAATACACAGTTTCAGCATAATGGGTTAGATAAAATTGAATTATAATTGAAAATGAATCCAAAGAACTGATGTCAACTTTATCACTAGAACAAATTTGAGGCCATATCATTAATCTTAATCATTACTTTGTAAATTGTGTTTAGGGTTAAAGTGTGACCAAAACAGTGGGTCAAGCTTATTTCAGTATGCTGTGTTTTGTCAAATTTCAAATATCCAACTCTACGAAATATTTATAAATGCAAGGGGTGTCAAGTGTCATATTTTATATGCATGCTATTGTTGGAAACGATTGCTTTGCATGCTTTGTGAGATAAAGCACTTACAGTTGTATAATCAAGTGCTCCCAAAATGTTGTGAATGAATCATAATGTGCTTGCCTCTGAAGTATAAATTGTATCAAACTTTTTTTTTTTTGTGTGTGCTTGCGTGTGTCTGTGTGTGTGTGTGTGTGTGTGTGTATGTGTGTGTGTGTTTGTTTGTTTGTTTGTTTGTTTGTCCAGGGGCTGGCTTTTGCTATGGGTAATTAATATATATAACCAATGAAATGTCAATAAATGTGTAGTGTCAGTGAAGCTATTTAAACCCACAGCTTCATAATTCTTTTTTAATATCAGAAAAGAAGAAAACCAGGCTATACAGTTCAGTAAATCAGTGTTGCACAGCATTTCAGCCGTCAGAGACGCTAAGCCATGCACATTAGGCAGCTCATTTTATGCAGCACGTTTTTTGCAATGGTTTGCACTAGCAGCAGGGAAAAGAAGGCTCGGTGTCTGCTTTCTTAGGGACCGCTGGCTAGTCATTCACGTGCCCTGATTGACAGGTCTGAGCGTGGCGCTAAAGCCCTGGCCATCTGCAGTGCGGGTTGCCTGGCGGCGTACTAGTAAACCATGAAGGGGCAAGGTAGGCCAGCACGGATTGCGCCGCCTGTCCAGGCGGCGACCACCCAAGACACTTCGAGTGCCCCTCGCTGAGAATACATGCGCATTTTCTGGTCAAAGCCAGTTAGCAGGAAAGCAGGATTTTTTTTTGATTTGTTTGTTTGATGCCACGCAGTGATCCCAATGCATTTTTGATGCCTGTATCTGTGTCGCCTCGCCCTTGTTTATGTATCTTTGGCTGCGTTGCATGCGGCCGATGGTGCCCCTGCCAGAAAAGACTAAACCACAGGGTAGACACCCGGGCTCGTCAGAGAGATGACGGGCTTCGTTATGATGACGGTGCCTGTAAAAGGTGGAAGATGGGCAGGGTTCAGAAGGGAGTTGGGGGGTTACTGGAGAGAGTACCAGTCGCTACAGTTGCTGAGCAAGGAGGAAAAGCCCTGCTTGGTACAGCTGATTTCTCACTTTAACCTAATAGATCATGGCACGCTGGGAATAGGCATGGCTGGATTTAAGTCAGGTGTTGATTAAGCAAGACTACAAGGCTTCGAGTGCAGCAGCAAATTACCCCGATTATACAGACGCCCCTCCAGAGAGGCGTGCGTCTTCCAGTGATCCCCATGTTAATATCGGGAGCGTCCTTAATATGCCTCTTCCCTGCTGAATTTTGGAGGTTTTAATTACTGATTCAGACAGTTCACATGCAGGCAATTTGTCATCGGACAGGACATAAGGAGTGACTGGGAACCAATCAAAACGAAGTTTGCAGCTTATTTCGGCCTTAAAGATACAGGAAAACTATACTCGTCAAGAACCTGCAGTGCGCACCAAGTTCCGTTCATAATACTATATATTCCCTTGCATGTGTTTACTCATGTTTGATTTACTTTATGACCTATGATGGCAGAACAACGTATTAAAAAAGGCAGGTTTGGAGACTCCGCATTGACAGACATTTCTATCATTGCTGCCAATATGGAGGAGTCAGGAAAAGGTCAGGTTTGAGTTTTAAGGGGGGGGGGGGGCAATAAATAAGCAAATAGATAAATTAAAATTGGCTGAGTACTTAGCGATCTAATGAGACAGCTGCGACCATCTGTAATCGATGCGCTCTGGAGAGCCTAATCCGTGCAGGTTCTGTGTGTTAATTGTATGCCAGTCATTTACATGAACCTGAGAAAGGTGTGACTGGACCAGTCATTAATATTGATTTTGCAGCTTTGTAAATGACTGCAATTCCACTCGTGGTCTTTATCCTACACGTTGATGCCGTGCTTCCTGTTACAAAGAGGCGACTGTTGTATTTGTCTGTTCTGTCAATAATATCATTTCTGATCGGTTACATGTTAGCCTGGCAATTTATTATGATGCTAATACGAGATATCTGTGATTTGATATGAAGTGATCATTTAGGGGAGGAAAATAAGTTCTAGAATCACTTAAAATGTACTGTTTAAGATATGGCTGTTTTTAAATTTTCATAGTTTACATTTTTTACTTGGTGTCCTATAATTATTAGTCTAGCCTGATTTCTAAAACAAATCCTAGGTGTAATCAGAGAAATCAGTGTTGATAAAATGGAGACTACATTGGAATTTTCCTCTCTACTTATACCTTCAGCTTTTAGACTCATTAGCACTGTATTAATAATGCTGGTTAGATGGTTATAATCTTAACCAACAAAATACAGTGATTGTCTTGCAGTATTCTTGCAACACTCTAAGTATACTCAATGGACGCTAAATGTTTGCTTACTTATGAAGAATATTCATACGTACATAAACAACCATGAAAAATATTTTGAATTCACATCAGCTGATAGCCAAAAGGAATGGCGTTGCTTTGCAGCTGTGGTTTGTGAATAGGAAATGGGGTGACAGAATCCAGGATTAATAAGGCAGGAATATTATTAATGCGGGCAAACAGACGAGTGGCAACGCTTTGTGGCGGGAGTGGTTTAATCACCGTAATGCGGGGAAAGCGGTTTAGTAGTACATCTTGTTTTCAATAATGTAAGAGGTGCAGGAAGCCTCAGCAAATAGGTGCCAAAATTTCCCCAATCTAGACTTGCGATTTTGCCAGACGGCTATTGTTTTGGCAGGTGGAGTTATTCGTATGTTATGTTGCTTCAATCAATCAATCAGTTTATTTTTATAGAGCGCTTTTCACACGTTTCCATGTCACAAATTTGCTTCTTGTGCAATTCTCCGTGCCCGATGGGGGCAATGTCTCTTTGTCTGCAAAATAATGAATCTTTTTATAACAAAACACTTTCTCCTATCTAGTGCAACTTTATGGACAAATTTCATCAGTCCAAAGATGTGGAAGTGTTCTCGTTTTAATCAGTGGGGCAGGGACATCATTTGCATGTAACAGAAATACATAAGGAGATTGTAACAAATGTTTCTGTTACCAAGAAATAAAGACTTACCTCTATGTCTATGCAATACAATGTTTTTTGAATCGCTTCATTAATGCAATGCAAGGTTGGGCCTCAACCACAGAATGAAGAAGCCAGCGGCTTTTAATCTTGAGAGGAAGAAAGAAAAAAAATGCTTTCATATAGAAACGGATCAGGCTTTCTCTTTGGTTGATCTTACTGTACTCTTTATTAAAAAAAAAAAAAATAAATAAAAAAATAAAAAACAAAACAAAAAAAAGCCCTCCCTTTTGCAATGATCTGCCTTTATTAGGTTTTTGTGCTTGGAGCATTTGTCTCATTAAGATTTTATTGCGTATCCTTTGTCCGATTTCTTTGTAGTCGGCATATAGTACAGGGTTTTTATTCTTAGGGCTTTAAAAAAAGCCCCTGCCATAGGACTTGAGTGTTGGATATGTATATGTATTTATTCAACATTCAAACAGACTTTAATCTGTAATTACTTGCATATAAAAAAGCTGATTTTCTGAAGGGCAGGAATAGGAAGGCTGTTTTTTTTTTATTCTTTCTTTTCCTCGCTCGCTCAATCTACCAGAGTGGCGGAACGGTTCTGGGGCTGCCATTCAGAACTCCCAACATCCCAAACCACAATGTATAACTACATCAGAGACGTATGACTTAATTAGGTCTCGCTTCTGGGTTGTAATTACCATTTTGAATCTTTACCCCTCAGATCTGAACTGAGGTGTTTGAAGAGTGGTCTCGTCTTCCGGTCGGATGCAACTTTGGTGCTGATTATGTCCAATTGCTCTTTGTTCCGATGTTTAAATGCACATGATGGGCCCATGTGGGTGTTTTAAGTGCCAATTATTCCACTTTTGTCATTAGTGTTATTATTTAATTCTCAAATAGAAGCATAATGTATCAGCAAATACAAAATTCAGATTCTGAATATTTCGTTAAACTGTGACAATCATACCAACGGATCCTTGGAATACCCTTGGATGTGGTACATCATTTCCAGTGGTGTAACGCAAACTCTCAATCACTGACAAAACCTTTTCAACTGCTTTGCTCACCTATGTTTTCACTACGCACTCAGAAAAATAGATTTTCGTAAAGTAAGGGACCCGGCTCCGGTACTCCAAAGTCCAGCTGAGCTCGGACGATCGTGTCATTTTTCCAGGTAACCATAGACTACACATGCTGCCACATGAGAACAGGTGAGTTTGTGCTCTTTGATTTCCTGAGAAATACCTAGCCAGTCCTTGATTCCGATAATCCACCATTGTTAAAGTTTCCTATTTCCAAAAAGCCAGCAGGGTTCACTGTACACACAATCCATTAAAGGGAAATAGCAAAGCCATTTTCAAGGTATCTTGTTGGCCAAACAACATGTTTGTTTATAGACAAAATTCGCTAGAGAAACACCTGTTCTTTGCATCCTCAGGAAATCGCCTGTTTGGTTTACATGGGCCATTCATAACAATAAGTCGTCTAACAATGGGATCTTTTACGTCAGTGACGGTTACATTTGGACTTAAGGAAAAATAAAATTAGGGAAGCCTGTGTTTTAATTAAGTGGCCTGTAGGTGGAGCAAACTAGTGTACCATAGATGTTTGGCACAGTGTTGCTAGATTTAATGCTAAGTTCTGTGTCACTGATTTGAGTTCCTGCAGTGCCTGCAGAGTCCTAATTGCTGCTGTTAATGTTAACATTGACCATAGGTGCCATATCGTTGACTCCGTTAGCATTGTCCAGAGGCGCTTTCTTGGATGCAATTTTGCTTGAAAGTTTTCTAGTATCTCTATTTCAGTTGTACTTTGTCTTTTTCTATGTCTGTTCATTACAATGAAATGAAAATCAAAGCGCAAAATATTTGTGTTATAAGCTTCCAGCTACCAACGTTGATATAAATAAATCTAGTTTTCATCTTACCATAGAAATAACCCACCTGACAGTGTCACTGTACGTTGAATATGGCAGGGCCAATCCCTCTGAGTCTGCTCCCCCGCACCATGAGGACTGTGGGGGCGATTGCGATACCTCTGATCATGCCATATGTTTTGTTTTGTGCTAAATATGGGACAGTATTGTAAGCGAGTTTATTAATCGTACACCATCATGTCGTTTTTTTGGGGGAATTTGAAAATGAAAAATGCAAGACGGACAACCGGATATCTCATTCCTGCGGCCTGCTAGCATCTAGGTTTGTGAATTCATACACAATTAACAGCCTGCCACCTTGTTCTCATTTGGGGCACCTGGGGGAAAGCACCCCAGGGAAATGGGTACAAGGGCTCTGACATCCCGAATACTAATGCAGGTCCCGACACACTACACTTTCCCCACACGTTTGGTCCGGTGGCAAGTTGAAATTAATCATTCTCAAATGAAATATCAATTCCCCGTGGCTGGACCGGGGCCACGGTGTGGAGCGGATCGTACAGGTAGTGTAGCCGGCCGAACTGCTCCTGGGGCCAGAGGGCTTTAACACAAATGCCTGTTTGGATGGGTAAAAGCGATGCTCAGGGGGAAGTCTATTAGTCATCTGCAGGTGACATTGTTAAACGCAGCGCTGCATCTGCAGCTCTTTGGCCAAAGCCGAGAGCCCCGCTCCACTGCAAAAGCAAAAAAGAAGAAATATTGCTTTACATACTCCATGAGCTGGAAGGTCGTCAAATGACAGACTTATCAAGCAAATAATTAGGGTGCTGTTGTAGACATTATTAAATATTAATCCATTCATGAAATGTCAAATACACTTTTCCCCAAATATGTCCACTCCGTGCCAAATATTGCATGCATAACCAAAAGTGTAATGTAGGCTTAACTAATTTGTAGCTGCAGGTCTAGTATTTAAGAGAATGCATGTTCTTTTCTTGTCAGTTACTTCTCAAAAACTAATTGGTTTGAATCACAAATTAATTGGAGCTGAAATTTTATGGGCTTGATATTTCCTTATAACAATAAACATATTGTTACTGTTTGTACATATTTTCAGTCTAAAAACAACAACAGTCGTAACAGTAATAATAAGACTTTCATTCGATTTCGTTTATCCTACTGCTGAATGCTATTTTATTCTCTGCCCTGATATATTTGCATATTTTATGTAAAATATATTCGGCTGTATTGTTGTCACTTAGGTGAAACTGGCATCAGAACTGGCTGTCATCAGCTTTTCTCGGTATTTATCATAGGGGTGGGGCTGCTTCATTATTTCAAAGGCTGGGTTGCTGCCTACCAGAGACAGCACAGGGATTCTTGGGGATTCATTTATATTCTCGGGCTCAGTTGACACTTCACAAAGGGTTTACTTCTAGACAATTGCTTTAATAAAATGCTGATGATTATACCCAATTTTTCACTCAAAGAGAAAAATGTTGGCGCTTATCTTTCAGAATAAGATTCTTGTTATTTTTTTAATGATATTTTGTCAATATGTTATTAAAATTATGTCAATTTTAATCCTGGTAATCAGTAGTAATTCCAATAGTATTTGATGAAATATTACAAAATCTCAGCACATCTTTTGGAGATATATATATATATATATAATTTTGGAAAGTGTGGTTTGGTTTATGATTAAATTTAAACAACACAAACATTGGAGGAGAAAATGGTCCTGAATAGGCTAATGCACTCCAAATGTACCAGATATATCCAGACAGATGAGAGAATAAAAAGTGACTCGTAATGGCATTGCACTAAATTTAAAACTATATTGCTCATCTATGGGATTTAATGTCCTGTACCTGTAATACACTTATGTAAAGAGGAGGCAGTGCTTGAGATTTGATTATACAGTAGGTTGAAGGTTATTCCAAACGCTGAGACGTGTCGCAGTTTGAAATTAATTCCACCAACAAAGCTCCAAAAAAAAAAAAAATACTGACACTGAACTTTCTCTCCTCAATCTGAAATTTTTATGTAGGCCCATACAGGCAGTAGACATGATAAAGATTTTACCTTTTGTGCTCGTAGCAGAATTTGTTTTTCCTCAGATTCCGTATTGAAATTGAGTTAATTAACTAAATGTGTCTTCTTCATTCATTAAACCTGATTTTGCAAAGGCACTCCGTGTGAATCTTAGATATGCAAGAAGGACAAATACTTTAACCTCTGAGCAGCATGCATATTTTTATATAGTTTTGAAAATATGCTGAAAATGCACTCTCTCAACTTTGTTAAGCCTTCCCCTTAGAAATTTCACAAGGTTTACATTTGCCGTTAAACAGCCGTTGGATTATGTTATAGCAGTCAGTTCATCGCGTATTATGTGCCATCTGAATTACAGGGGGTATTTGTTCAATCCACTTAAGTGGGAACATTCGTAGCTTCCCTGTCTGAATACTTTCTTATTAGATGGGTGGCAAATGTGAGAATTCTGAGATTCAAAAGTCGTTTGGCAGTTAGGTAAAATTGGAAATCTGACACAAAAATATGCCTAGCTCCGTATTCTCTCCATGCTGCCTACATGATATTTTTATGCATCAAACTGAAAGAGAGCAATGGTGGAACTTAAGTAGGTTTCGCTAACCAATATAGAAACCTGTAGGGGATTTTTTTAATCATTCAAAAATAAGCCTTATGAGCGTAGCGTGTATTTTGGGGAAACTCCATCTTGTTTCGGCCATAGAATTATGTCTTGTGAGGGTACCATGCAACAGTAGTGAATTTCTGAGCCAAAACTGTGCCTTGATATCGGGGATTAAACACTGCGCAATACGAGATAAAAATAAAATGGGAAGAAGAATGTCCCCAATATTAAATCCGCGTCACTATTTTGAAGTGTTTTCCAACTAGTATGCTTCGTTTGGAGAAATTTCTGTGATGACTTGAGTTGGGTTCTTACAAGTATAACACATCTGTGGAAAAGATATTTAAGATGGATTCTAGCATGCCACAGTACCGTTCTGGAAGGGACTCACGTAATTCATAATAAATTACAGTATAATTTATTCAAGTATTTTATCAAAACTTCATGATATTGTTTGTATTCAGGGTTAAATTATTAACGTGATTTATTTTAGCACGCACATGCATAAGACATGCACAGTGGGAAGTTTCATAGACTCGGGGGTGAATGTTGATTAAATAATTATTGGATCGGAATACTGAACACAGAACATGGGAAATGACTCAAGATTGTTCTGAGGTTTGACAACTTTTAAATGTGACCTTGATAGAAATCATTGTTATGCATCCAACTTTCTTTTAACTTGAGGAACCCATATTTTAGGATACGTGGTTATTTAGTTTAACACTAACCCTGAGAACCTTGCACTTTCCAAAGTGAAAATGAAAAAGATATATTTTTAACACTTAGATTTTCTATAGATTGAAATTTTCTTCCTCATTAACACGGTGTGGAAATCAGCCCCACTTTGCAGCTCGAAGTGTAGAAGATTTCATTAAAGTAGCTGCTTAATCATGTAGGTGTTGAAATTTAATTAATGAAATGGTAGGCTGACTTCATTATTCTAACAAGTATTAGGCTCATCTTGTGAGTGTGAGTCATTTGATTTTAGGGAGCATACCCTTGAACTGAATCTTCATTTATTTTGCCTCTGAATCTTTTTTAGACCGTGTACCTCCTATCTCTATTAGGTTTATAAAATAACTTGCAATACAGACAAACTTTCTATGAGAGAAGGTATTTTTAAATATTATTTTCAAAAGAAATACTATAATATAATCACTTCCCTTTTTTTTAGTAAAGAGGCTATCATAAAATAAACAAGGACGCCCTTCAATTTTGTGCTTGCTTCACACAATTACATTGCCTGTGCGATGCTGCCCAACAAAGTCACTGTACTTCTTCACCAGGATGGCCCTAAACAGGATTAGACGAGGATATCCCACAATTCTTCTAACTGTGGCAGAACAATCCACGGGCTCCTTTTGATGTCTGGAATGGTGGGGAGAGAGTGCAGCTGTTCTGTCCACTTTACTGTCACAGCTGACACAGTCTGTGAACCAACAATAACTTCTTCTCCGTGGCTCTGCATCACCCACTTGGGACTCCTGCCTGTCATTGCTAACTGTGAGGTGTCCCAACACAGCCGGAATAGGGAACAGACACTCACAACCAACAAGTTTGGTGAACACAGAAGATAAAGAAGGCTTTATAGCCTTTATATGTGAACCTTACTATATGAACCGTACAATACGAAGGACCCGCATACAGACGACGGAATTAAGATAATGTACTTGATAATGTATAATGAACCTATTCACTCTAACACGTTAGGAATAAACATATATTGTAGTTGAACATATTAGAAATTTTTTAAAAGCATAATAATGAGTGATTTTTCGTTTCATTCACAGTAGAAAAACACATTTGCATTTGTAGCAGAAGAGCAAAGGAATGCACTGGATTTAAAACATTGAAAGGGTTTTTTATTTTTATTTTTTTCAACATTCAGTGAACCAAGAGCAGCAGGGGTCTAAATTCTCCTTACTGAAGTGCTCATGTTTAACAGAGAGAGAAAATGTGTGTCTGTGCCCTGCCGTAGTTTCCAGATGTCTGTCTTTCCTCCTAAATGCATTCACATTTGTAATGTAAAACCATTATCAGGATGTAGGTAAATTAGTCCGCTCAGACTGCATGCCAGGTTTGAGATTCTGCTGTTGACACCTCAGTCTTCCAGGCGTGGCGCTCGTTCTTTGTTTAAGCGGACGACGTGCCGTTCGCATTTCCTGCACACATACCTTGCCGGCAGTCCCACAGATTTTGAACTGGAAACGTGTGTGAAGCTCTAAGCATTTGGTGAGGATGAGTGCATTTGACAGCCCCTTCGGTTTCTAACTTTGGAGGCTCCGTGTCTTTTATTTGGATTTTTTGATTTTTTTCTGTGTAGGTAAAATCTGTCAGAAATAACATTTCTCTCCCGCTTATGAGTCGATTTAATGAAACATCAGGCCTGATTGATAGCAATTGCTTAAACACCATTTAGTTACTTTCAAGTGATTTTTTTCCCCCCCCACATCTCATGATTAAGAGCATAAGAGTCTTCAGGGAAATACACTCATCACTCCGGTGGATGTTCTGTACCAGAGAGAGAGACGAGTGAAAGAGAAACAGCTCCATATCTGTTGAATAAATAAACATCAGACTACGGTGGTGACTGTCGAGAGGTGGTACCAACATTGCTTGTGTGGCTCTGTAGCTGCAGACAATGCAAGTCATTTAACAAGGTAAATCCTTTACATTTCTTAATAAAATATTAAGTCGTACGCATATACGAAGAGAGATTATTTAGATAATTTAAATCAAAGTATGTTACGGTACAGCTTATGAATATTTTTAGTGGTTGATGCACAGTGGTGAACCTGAAACTTGAAAAACTGCTGTTGGCTCCATGGTGGGTGGATCGGAGGAGACTAAGTGAATTTCCGCACACCCCTTGTGTTTGGTGTCAGGGTCCCTATCAATGTGCCGAGATGTATTTGCACAATTGGAAAAAAAACTGGAGAGAAAATAAAAGAAAAAAAAAGTATTATTATTGTATGCCAATAATTATTGTATAGCAATTTACATTACATGTTAATAATCTAAGAGCCAATTCCTTAAACTGTCACACAGCTTACATTTTTATACCTCATTGGTTTATAGAGATGGATATTAAGTAAATCAACTGAAATGAAGTAGTGTTCTCAAGGGAACCAAAGCAATTCCCCTCCAGGGATTAAATCGGCATCCTACAGGTTACGCAATCTGTTTCTTAACTTAGCTTTGCCCTTGCTTCATCTACCGCCAGGGTCTGTTAACGACGTCGTGTCCAGTTTTCTGGTTTGAGAACTGTTGAGATCCTGGACATTGCACTTGTTACTGTATCTTAGTAATTTACTAACTATAGGTTAAGGCGTACACTTCTGCTTTTAGTTTAGTTTACATCGATTCGCCATGACTGATTTTGATCAGGAAACCGAAATATAAGAACTGCT
Organism: Hiodon alosoides; assembly: GCA_025775065.1. Lineage (NCBI taxonomy): Eukaryota > Metazoa > Chordata > Actinopteri > Hiodontiformes > Hiodontidae > Hiodon > Hiodon alosoides. Next base: position 15,190 of record JAOYSI010036169.1, read on the forward strand.
TCTTGTTGACCAGAAAATATGCCCTTCTTTAGACCAAAAACCAACCGGAATTAAGGTACGTTTACACAGTTAATACAAATCCACTGCACTTAGCATTTCCAAAGAAAGGCTGATCATTGTAGCAAACATCTCGGGATCCTATCACAGAGCTTGGCATGAAGTGGGACTCTAGTTGTTTTGGTTCGTTTTGTCATATCCCAGCCCTGACAATCTCAATTCCATATTTTCGGGGGATGTTACCATACTTGTTCCGATGCAGAGAACTGCAACAAACGTACATTAAGTGAGGGGTTAAAAAAAAAAAAAACATCTGGAGAAAATCAGGAGTATTGAACAGGACTCCTAGGCACAACAAAGCAGAAAACGTGCTGGCGAAGCAGAACTCATGAAAAAATTATCCACAGCAACATTTTAAATCATCCTAACTGTTAGAATCTCTATATGTGTATTGTTCGTGATTAAAAACACGTCCCAAAACATAGAGGTTAAACCACATATATGGTATGTAATGCTATCAAAAAAAAATACTATAGATCTGTGTGTAAATAAATGGTTCTAAGACCATTAATAACACTGACTTTCCTTTGACAACACTTGACCCTTCTTCACATGTAATTCATACTGGCGGACATTTTAAGACACACAGCTCCGGGTAAGCATTCTAAAGAACAGTTTATCTAATGACAGCATTCACTGAAGAGACATGAGCCCGATAGCACTTTCCAAAAAGAAGAAAAAAATCCCAGCTCTAAATAAACGGCGGAGGTTCGATGTGCTCAAAAAAATAAATCATACATCTGGAGTTGAAGCCAGTTGAGTGGTAACAAACCACTGTGTAGAGCTTAAAGAGTTGAGGCAAATAGTTGAGGCAACTTAAATTAAGTAAAACAAAAAAACAATCTACAGTCAAATGCGACCATTCCCGTTCATGAATTAATCATTTGTTGGAGTAACAATCTCTTCCTATAGTGCGGCTAAACAGGAACCAGTGTTGGGTGAGCTTAAATGGTTTGTTTTTTGCATTGATTTATTGATGTTTTGCTGTCATAAACACAGTATCCAGACTAGTAGAAATATATTGCCTACCAAAATGATATTTCTATATTCATAAAGTATTCAGCTGTTAGCTACTAGTGAGAATTTAGCTTCAAATAAATATCTCAAAAATATTATTGTAAGTATGTATCACACTGGGGTAAAACGTGTTTATTCCTCCTTTCTAGTTAGCCAAGTAAACACAACACTTTCTGTAAAGCTTGTAAATATCACATTTTCTGTAAAGCTTGTCAAACTTTTATATCTCACTGATGTCAAGTATAAGTAAGTCACAGAAAGCACCCTTAGATAATTACTCCGAAGATGGTATTAGGACCCCGCTTGCCCCGTTTCTCCTCTTTATGTCCGTGTTGGGGTGACTTTAAAGTAAAGGGAATGTTCACAGCAAAATGTCAAATGTCAAAACTCATCACTATGTCCCTTTAAAAAATCCAAGGGGTTATTTACCTTAAACAACCACATCTCGTAATGGTAACTGCAAATCGGTGCACAATTTGTGGGGCCTCCTTTATTGTACATCTTCAAATCTATGGCAAGGTTTTGATTTATTAACCCTTGACCTGAGGTGAAAATATTCTTACATCTACGCTAGTTTCAGACCATGCCTGCATACTTTTGTGGCCAAGCAACCAAATTGTAGGCATGAGAGAGATTATTTTGCCATCTGCTACCATTGTATATTGGGGGAGCATAATGACATTATTAGTATGCAGTAAGTCAAGTTTGTTCGTTTAAAAAAAAATCCAGAGCAAAATCGGTTAAATACTCGAACAAAATCAATGGCTATGATACAGGGAACAAGGCGTGGCACACTCAAAAGGGAACACCGGGACACCAGTGTGTCGCAGGGAAGAAAACAAACAGATGAACTCAAACAAACACGTATAGAGCCAATGTCACTGTTGCCCTTCCACCCAACCAGCAGATAACTAAAGCAATGTGATAGTATTGGGCCAAAAACCAAGGATCTTCATTGGCAGTGTAAGAAATGATTGATATAAACATAGAGGTGTTTTGAAGGCTCATTAAAAGGACCATGGCTGCAGTCGCATTTTCACACTTATTTTCTCATGGAAAAAATGATCAGCCACCGTACAAGGCCAATTCCAGAATTCCAATGGGTGGAGTCATAAAAAGCTTGTTCACATCCACATGCGATTACGGTCATTTGTGAAGTATGAAGAAGACGCAGGAATGTCTGATTTCCACCACTTTATTTATACGTTCACACTTCTGATAGACAATGTCATTTGCATTTCTTTTAAATGTAGCATTTGATCCCAGTGCTGGAGATTTGAGACGACTGTGATCCTTTTCAATACGTTGCATTGAGTTTGATGGTAAGAGACGCATTTCATCGTGCTCATTGTGGTTTTTGAAACTATAAGTTTCTCCTGATGCATATATCGATTATAACCTCAACTTCTGTGATTATATTTCCTTAGCCCTTTCTGGATTCATTGACATGAGTTCGGAAATGCAAAAATAATTATATAAGAATATAAGGAATATAACTAATCTTTCGTATAACAGTCTCAGGGCAGGTGAGCACTTTTATTGTACTGGTGATGTACCATGGGTAGCCCTAGAAAACACACTATTTAAGAGTTATTCCTATAAATTACACAGTAAAAATGTGAAGGTGTGTTTAGTATATACATACTCGTAGCCATTCTCCCTGTATGCTGTTAGACAGGGATGGTTGGTTATGTATATTCAAATTCACATAACAGCAGGTTGTTACGGTCGACATTTATTGTCGATTCTTGGCTTGTTTATTTGCAGAGAAGAGTAATAAGTATAGAGTTCTGGGGATCGTATCCTTCTTGAAAGCCTCTGGGGACTTATATTAAGGCTGTCGGGTTTAAAGGAAGCTCCCCCCCCCCCCCCCCCACATGGTCTGCCAGCTTTTCACGTATGGGGGTTCTCTGTAGACGAAGATAAGTCCATTTAGTTTCCTAATGGCCCATACATATCTGGCAGGAATCTCTAGGCATAATGTATACTTGAAAAAGGGAGATATCTGGGCAGTCACGTTGAAGAGATGAATAAACTGAACAGAATGGCTTAGAAGCATGGCTGTGGAATTAACAAGCCGTTTCCTGTCGTTTTACTCAGAGCAAGTTCTCAGAGGACCAAATAGTGTCATTGTTTCTGCCAAGGACATCTTATCACAACTATCTGTTTTTCCACCACGATCTGTTAATTATAAAACTCAAGCAGCAATGCTGAAACAATGAAAGAAAGAAAATAAAATGGTTTTCTTGGTTTGTCTACTTTATTTAAAAGAACATCTTAAATTATTATTTTATTTTTTTTAAAGAACGTGTGTGTGTGCTTCCTCATTTCGATTACGCCATTGTTTTGAATGTAATCAAGCTTAGAATAACACGGAAGAAAATGAATGTGAGAAGATACTACACTGTTATTCGGCAGGTTATTGTAAAATCGAGTTTCTTTAAAATACCTGCGTTTAAATTTTTCCAGTGGATTTGTTACCATTAATGTGCAGTAAATCGAGATATTGTCTATTATAAATTATTATATTATTATTATTATTATTATTATTATTATTATTATTATTATTATTATAAACTATCGATTAGCATAGCGTTGGCTGATTGAGGTAGTTTTCTTTACCTGTGTTGTTATTTATGTAATGTAAAGTTTAGTGTGAAAGCATTACTGCAACAAATCCCTTTTGTTTAAAGAGAAACCTGTATTAATGAGAAAAAAATCCCCCAGAACACAGACAGAGCCAATTATAAATGGATCACATAAAATACATCCTGATTAAAATTTTTATATTTGCATTTACTTTTTGCATAGCACTTCAAACATTTTTAAGGCGCTTTTTAAACCTTTTTAAGTGTAAATAAGTGTAAATAAAATATATTCTTTCTATATTCTATCTCTGGGGGAAAGTAGGAGGAAAATATGGAAACTACAGTGAAATGTTTACCTTAAGTTACTGTGTATTCAAAACCTGCTTGTTTTTTTTTTTCTTTCTGGTTTTGGACTGTTTGACACTACCATTGAATATACGTATGCCAGAATTAAGTATGCTAAATCTTTGGCCAACACATATGCCATAATATTAACTCAATAAAGAGCAAAATCATGACTGCTAGTATTTTGCCATACGGCTCAGTATAGTTCAAATGAAATGGAAAATCTGCTTACCCTTGACTTGGCTAAAATATACCAATCATTTTGGTATAATTTAAATAGAAGAACCATTTGAAATGAAAGATTCACCTGGCCTGCATGGAAGAGTTTGTGTTACTTCAGTTTATGTCACAAATAGTAAAAAAAAATGTTCTGTAATATCACACAATACAGAGAGAAGTTTGATGCACCCCTTAAACAACCAATCTGCAAAAATATGTTCTAACTAATTGTATGTAAATGAGAGATATCACAGCATAAAGAGTACTGGTGCTGATATTCCCCCTGACCAAACACTTTGTCTCCAAACTAATGCAGTGTAGATTTGTATCATGCATTTTATATATACGTAATATACATGCTCATTTTATAATATCTCGTCCTGTCTGTAATATATTGAACTGCAATATGTCATCTAAAGAGCAGACAAGAACAGTATTTTAAATGTTATGAGAGAAGTAGCTCAGCGCTCATCCAGTCTTTTGGACCACTCCCACTAGAACGGAAGTCAACATGACATCCAATCATGACACATCTCCAAACAATATTCAGTAAGATTCATCATTCAGCACAAGAGATACATTCTCTAAATATGTGTTCCCAGGTGACATACCTTCACTCTACCTACAGAGAATCAGAATGTCTGACAAGCTGTCTGTATTCACATAGCAGATGTGATTTTCTGCTGTCTATAATCACCCACTTTCACTGTCACTTTTTTCCTTGTCTTAATGTCCTTTTTTATTTTTTTATTTATTTTTTTTTAATCCAGGCCTTATAGTATTAACATATTGGCACTAAAATAGGGCAGGCTTGAATTTATTGCAATTGTACTTCAAGCAAGAGTGGTTAAATAGATAAATGTACTCTATAGCACAAGCAGGACAATGCTTTTAAGATAACATACAAGTACATTTTTTACCAGTAGGCTAAACAATTACCCTTTTTTGTCACAGATTTACTGTTAAAGGTGAGATTTAACTGGCGTGCGATTTACTGATCCAGAGTGTAATTACGCCTTTGTACGTAACTGCTGACAATATAATTGCTCTTCAACATCATCTTTTGGATGGTGCTAAGCTAGGCTAGTTCTTCACCACGAAGCCAGTCCAGTTAGACATACCCTATTCTTGCCTTCAACTGGCATCACAAATCCGCAAACCGGCTGTCTTTATCTTCCAAAGCGACCACTTTTACAGCATCATCTTTTGGATGGTGCTAAGCTAGGCTAGTTCTTCACCATGAAGCCAGTCCAGTTAGACATACCCTATGCTTGCCTTCAACTGGCATCACAAATCCGCAAACCGGCTGTCTTTATCTTCCAAAGCGACCACTTTTACAGCATCATC